>JAODOY010084232.1:0-14502 GCA_025399855.1 Forbesichthys papilliferus
TGGGGGTGAGGTTGTCAGGGGCTATTATCATCACCTCCGTTTTGTCTTTATTTAGCTGCAAGAAATTGTCTGACATCTAATCGTTGATGGAAGCCATACAATTTTGTAATAGAGACAGTTTTTCACGACTATCCGGATTAAAAGAAATATATAATTGGATATCATCTGCGTAAAAATTATGATATATCAATAAAACTATGTATAATCTGCCCTAGAGGAAACATATATAAATAAAATAAAATAGGGCCTAACACAACCCTGGGGCGCCCCACTTTTCGAAGTGGCCCAGGGTAGAGCAGTCATGGCCATGTAAGATCATCACTCATCGAACATTATGATATGAGGTAGGCTACTGTTAGCTATGTTAAACATGCTTAAAATCTCTAAAGCAAAAGGTTAATAACAGATGCACCGATCAACCGCCCTGTCTATCTAATTATAGCAGCGTTACGATCATATGCATATATGTCTACCTGTAATGTATGCCGGTGCGCCATCAAAAGACATTCACTCATATAGCTTTTCATTCTTTTAATCTAGAGACTGTATCCACTGTATAAGATGTCACGGTAAACTACCTAAAGATGACACAGGTATGCGTGGTTGTCCATTCTATTTAGTGCCAGAGGAAGAAGTATTTGACATTCACACATTGAGTGTAAATATCTTTTAACAAAGTTACATGGCTTATTGTTACCAATAAGTCCTGTTAAACGTACGTTGGTTTGTAAAAGTGTAAACATGACAAATTACAGCACTGGTGGCTAAGGAACTGTCAACAAATTACTATATTGAGTGACAAGCACTATTGGCTTAGGAACAGTCAGTACTGTGAATCATAATAATTTTAATAATAACGAACAAATGACTAAGAACCGATTCAGGCACCGTTTAGGAACTGGAACCATTTTAAAAGTATCGATTTGGAACCAGAATTGTATAAAACCCAATCAATACCCAACCCTACTGATGAGTACACCCAACTGGCCATTTTAAATTAATGCTTAGATGCTGTTAATATCTGGATGCCTGAAAACTACCTTCAGTTAAATGCAAATAAGATGAAAGCTCTTTTAATTGCCCGAGTGTACTGTTCCTATCATTAAGCAACATATGGGACCGTTAAGGCGCATTTATAGTCCATTTCTGTACATATGCGAATTATATGCAAGCAGCATTGCCGACATTACTCCACTGAGTACTTTGTCTCAACAGATATTTAAAATCTACGTCCACTAGATGGCAGTCCGGCGCCTCTGATTACCTCTGGTGCAGAGTGCGCTCAGTACTTCTAGAACTGCCAGATAGCTAGCTAACCTGCAAATTATTAACATAGTTGTCTAGCTTCATAAGCATACAATTTTGTTTTTTTTCCCCCCCAGTGAATCTCTTATTTACATCAATGTTGTGCTTGTCAAACAGAAATGGTGATTGAAAAGTACTAAGAATTGCAATATTTGCTGTCTGTAGAACCAGGTTAGTATACAGCAGGGCTATTCAATTCCAGTCTTGGAGGGCCGCTGTCCTGCATGTTTTAGATGACTCTCTGCTACAACACACCTGATTCTAATGACAGGGTTGTTATCAGGCTTCTAACCCTAACCCATTATAAGTCAGAGAATTATAACTTGTTTGCCGTAACATTTATGTTCGTTTCACTCGAATCAATATTGTGCTCTATCTTGCACCCGGCGTAACTGTGCTGTAAGTGTCTTTGCTAGGGTGTACAGTGCAGCTAACAAACATGCAAAGTATTCAAATACAAAATAATTTGCTGTAGTGTAGACCATGCGCTTAGATGGGTTAGTTAAAATAGAGCCTTGTGTCAGAACACCTGTTATTTATTTCAAGACAATAAGGAACTTGTGGGTTAGCAGTCATATGATGAGATAAATAAGGAAAACTACACTAGTGGATAGTGTGTGAGATACAAATTCAATAAGTTACTGTGTGCACGCTTGTAAAGTGTCTACAGTCGATGCCGTAAGGCTGCAATACAAAAGTGAGTTTGAGTGGTTGACGGCTTGTTCCGTGCATTTCAGTTCCCCATGCTCATTCCTTTCTTAATGACTCAATCTCAGTCATCTGGAAGAAGAGTAGCAGATTGGAGTGACCTCCATGGTGTGGGTTGGACTGCCCATATGTGGTCTGATAGCAATGCAATTAGTGGTGGTAGCTATGCAGACACACCCAGGGATTGGCTGATTACAGAGAAACTGAGGTTGCAAGCCCTCGTCCCCTTGCCTGAGCTACGTCCCGGACAAATGAGCGTTGGCCAATATTGAGAGTCAAGCAGTGTTTGGGATTCAGAAGAAATGTGCCATGTTGTTTACTGAGCCGGACACAGCACACTTTTCTTCTTTATGAAAAACCCTTTTAAAGAAATCTGTGATGAATACATTTGATCAGATTATTGAGTTTATTACCGATTGCCCATTTGTCTGGTAATTTCTAATATTTTGAGGTTTTGTCAATATTCTCTTTAGAGAGTTTTAAAGCATTTGCCTTCTATTGTTAATTATATTAATGTGTTAATGTATATGGTAATGTATTAAAAATATGCCTCAGGTATTTAATGTGAAATTAATCTGAATCATAACAGTTATGGCAGAAAAATGGCTAAATGTAATTCTGACTTTCATTCTTGGCAGGCATTTTGTTTGGATGTATGATATGAAACAATATGTAATGTAAGACTCAATGTTGACTTGCGTTGACGTAACAAGTTCTGATTTTACAAAAATGCATTAATTCTGAGCCGTGTTGCAAAATGGTGTCTAGTGTTTCACTGCCTTTGTTTTATACAAAGTGAAACCTCATGATGAATAATGCAGCTTGCTGTCTGTCATGCTTAAGTGACATGACATCACAAAAGTGGGCAGATCCATGTTGCTGCTGTTCTATCACTAGATTATCCTGAAACACACCCACTTATATAGCCTACCTATTACTTACCTTGGCAGAGACCAAGGGACTTCACCCTGATCTCAAAATTTCAGACCCTTTTTTTTTGTTTTTTGTTTTTTTTTGTTTAGCCTTTAACCATTTGTTTAGCCTTTAGCCACAGTGGCCCAGTGGATAGTACTGTGGCCTCACAGCAAGAAGGTCCTGGGTTCACACCTTGTTTGTCCTGGCCTTTCTGTGTAGAGTTTGCATGTTCTCCCTGTGTCTGCGTGGGTTTCATCTGAGGTCTCTGGATTCCCCCATTATCTAAAAACATGTCAGGGTCACCCCTCCAGTCAGTGCCATGTGACCAGTCACACTGTCATGTGTGACTAATAAAACATCTCTGGGCATAATGGCTTGTCCACCTGTGTCTTTGCAGAGTCTCTGAAAATGATGACATCATTCTTATCAGTTGAGGACATTCCCTGCACAGAGGAGGGAGCCTGGAGCCTGGAAGGTGCAGATTTCCCTTCTGCAAAATATTTGGTGTACTCAGGGGAACGTATCTAGTGCAATATAGAATATCTGTGAAAACGTTTTAAATGATTATTTGTTTGAGAGAGCATAGCTTGATTGCCAAAGATTGAGTGACATATCTGGATGTTGGATACACCCAGTATGGATATAGAAAATATATTTTGAAAAATGTAATTGTTTTGTGTAAGTTGGATTTTCTTGTTAAATGGTATATTGTTAATGAATTAAAAAACGATCGTTCATTCAAACTTAATTGTATGCATCTTAATTTTTTTGTTACAATAGAGATGTGTAATGCACACATTAATTTAATTTCAGGGATAACTGAAGGTAAGGTGATGTAGCCTACCAAGACAATTATTCCAGTTCCAAGTCTCAAATTTAGACTGTGTATTTATTTATCTGTAATACATAAAAATAAAATGCTATAGCACGAAATAAATGGATACAAATTAGGGCATAGTCAGGGCATATAGAGTGCAATGGTGTGGGCGTGTGGCCATCGCAAACTACGTAGGAATTTAGTCTGATATGCAATTTCGTGGGCCGCGCCTTCTACGTCACCGGCTCTCCACTGTATTGTAAGACCTAGCCGCAGCACAATGGTGGAAAGAAATATATTAATGCCGTGTGGAATTACGTCTTCCAACTTTTAGGGTATTGAAATAGTCTGCTGGCTGACTGTGTGTAGCATACCGCTACAGGTAAGCCCACCTGAGCACAATATATTCTTTTTATTTTTTGTGATTTTAGAATTTGCTTGTTGCATAACACTGCGTCGCGGTCATGAATATGATTGTAGGCCTCTGTAAACTTACTTTGTTTACCGTAATTATTAACATAAGTGTAGCTAAACGTGTTATACATAATTACTTAACATTTGTTGTCTATATAGGATAGCCAGCCTATAGGTAGGCTACCAGCTTGGTTTTGCCTATAATCATGGGGCAATTAGTCTACCTGGAAATATAGACTTGCTAATATGATCAACTACTTGTATTGTAATTTGTCCTAGACCCAGATTATTTTCTTTTCGGTCGTGTAATGGAAGCTTGTTTGAACTCACACTTATGGTGTTTTGCCGTGTGATCTCCTTATTTCAGTTAAGCTTTTACATTATCGTTTTCAGACTCTCAAAGATGGCCAGGCAGAACGAGTGCCATTATGACGAGTTAATGGGCTTCTTCTACAACAACAGCAAACAGAAGGATGAATGGGACTCTACCCAGCTCATCCTGGTGCAAGTGGTGGGCTCGCTCTTCTGCTGTTTCATCCTGGTCTCCAATTCCATGGTCATAGCTGCAGTCATTACCAACAATAAGTTCCACTACCCTTTTTACTACCTTCTTGCCAACCTCGCTGCCTCAGACTTCCTTGCTGGGATTGCATATGTGTACCTCATGTTTAACACAGGAGATATATCCAGAAAGTTGACAGTTAAGGAGTACTTTATACGCCAAGGTCTGTTAGACGTCAGTCTTTCAGCTTCACTTGGAAATCTTCTGGTGATAGCACTGGAGCGCTTCATATCTGTTATGAACTGGAAGGCTCACAGCAACCTGACCAAACGAAGGGTGACTCTGCTTATTGTGCTGGTTTGGGCTATTTCCATCTTCCTAGGGGCTGTGCCAAGCCTGGGCTGGAACTGCATCTGCAGCTTGCAGAACTGCTCCAAGCTCGCTCCTATCTTCAGCAGAAGTTTTCTGATCTTCTGGTCCGTGTCGAACCTAGTGGCGTTTCTAATTATGGTGTGTATTTACACAAGGATCTACATCTACGTAATAAGGAAAACGTCACTGCTGACACCGCACACCAGTGGCTCCATTAGCCGCAAGAGAACCCCCATGAAGCTCATCAAAACCGTCATGGCTGTGCTAGGTAAGTGTCTGAACGTACACTTCATTGCGCGTGCTTGTGTCTTTCTCTTGGCTAAGTAGTGAATGTAGTTCCCTGTGAAAAGTCTCTTAATACATTTTCTTTTTCTATATACATTGGCTAAACGGATCAGCTTTATTTAGGTGTGTATTATGTTGAAACGGGATATGATACTGAGAATATAACACCTTCTTCCTTAAACCTTTATAGTGCTGTAGGTCACACGAGTATCACTGCCAGCCTTGGGTTAAAGTATTCAGTTTGATCCATCTTTTAGGGTTTTGTGCGGTTGTTCTTCAGAATGGCGGTGCGGTTCTTTTGTTTTTCTGGGTGCTAGGCTCCCTTTTTAAAGCGACTATGTGTAACGTATTGTAGGAGCTGTCTGTGTAATTATCTATGTCTGCTTGGATATGACTCCTTACTGTAGTCTTTGCACTGAGATTGCATGGTCTGCGGCCTTCACTGAAGAACACCCCCCCCCCCCCTCCTCCCCACAACAGAAGGTTATATTTGAGGGTTTTTTTGTGTACAATTGCTCTCAAATGCCCCATGGCCCCTTTTTCGTGAGGGTAATGCTTTGCGCTTAACATGGCGACAAACCACGTAAAGGCTTGGCTATCCTGATGTATTTTAATGTACCGATGTAGACTCCATCACAAAATGTCTTGTTGAATGTCTTGCTCACTGCCTCACCAAAGAGCCACATGTGCTTGCCTTGAAACATGCTTGCCTCCAAGAGACAGATTTTTTTTTTCTTTTCTCTGTAATAAATTACAGGGCACAAAATTAGCATTTTAAATGGTGGGCGTGCATCATAAACTGATGGTGAAACCCCATCTGAAGCTTTTTTTGTATGATAGAGAGGGAAAATGTTTATATAAAAAAACGGAAATATGGTGTGTAGTAGATGTCATGTTGTCTTGTTTACTTTAATACTTGGCTCACAGACAAAGGCAGCATAGACCTGTTAGTACTTTCCTTTAGTCCCAGACCCAGCCTATAAAATCCCCATTGAAGCTGAACTATTTGTCTGTGCTCTTTTCACCTGTTTGGTGTCAATATCATTGTTTAAATTATGGTAACTGTTGAATATGAATATCGCTACGACACAAGTTCCAGGTCGCGTGAAGTATGTTGTGCCCGCTGCGGGCCACCCAACACAGCAAGTATGTTGAGGCCTGTTGAAGCTCCACCCCCAAATTGGACACTCATTGCTTGGGATAATGTTGTGTGGTGTGGCAAACACCTCTTTGTTTGTGTTTGCATTTACAGGCTGTGTAGAAACACCAGGTGTAGTTGTTCAGCTCTTGCACAGAACAGACAGCAAAACAGACTGTGACGACATATGGCAAAGTGGATTAGCATACAATCGGTTACCCACCTTTTAATGACTTATTTAAGCAAAGCATTCTTCTAACTGCATGTGAAATCTTCCCTTCTTTAGGTGCCTTTGTGATCTGCTGGACTCCTGGCTTGGTGGTTCTATTGTTGGATGGGCTCAACTGTACGAGTTGCAATGTCATGACCTTCAAGCGCTGGCTCCTGCTGCTGGCTGTCCTTAACTCAGTCATGAACCCCTGCATCTACTCCTACAAGGATGAGGAGATGTGGACAACCTTCAAGAACCTTCTCCGCTGCGTTTGCAACGGCACCCGCCGTCAGAGGTCGTCCAGGGCCAACGCTAGACCTCTAAGTTCTGCTCAGGAGATAGGAACTAGCCTGCCCCCCTCCGACGAGACTAAGAGTGATGAGAAGAGGGTGCTCAAGAGCTGACACTGAAAACTGATGGTGTTCTTTTCTGGCTGGACCTACAGCTTGGTGAAAAGTGTGGAAATGCTGTTCTTTCAGTGGATCTCAGCACACCGGTTGTCCTCAGGGGTAATTGTATGGTTTAGTGGTTTTACGAGCGGCTCTAGCAGGACTGGGCTTTTTATGTGTGAGTGTTGAGGCCTGATCTCATCCCAGTAAACCTGTTCCAATAGGTTCCAATGGCTTATTCTGAAGTGAAACACGCAATAATGCATGCCACCGAAATGTTAGTGCTTTGTAACCTTTCCTAATGTAATTGGGAAGAAACTGGGACTTAATTTAGTTTGACTAATTTTACATCTGTGTGAAGAAACTGTACTGTAAAAATGTATTTAATGATAGATCCTAATTAATGTAATGCTTAGCTTATGGGGCAGCAATACAAAGAAAAAATATACTAACTGCAGTAATGTATACTGTGTGGTGACTGAAATTATTACAGAAAAATATCCGCAATCATGCTTGTTCAATGACATCACTCGACCAGGACCACCTGTTGTGTATTTTTCATTTAAGAAGGGGGGAGGAATTAACATAACCCAGTTTAACAGTTAAACTTGTAATGTTAATTTACAATTCCTCTTTTGTTGGTTTCTATTATACATTAACACAACTATGCAGATAGACATAATCCCCAGAAGAAGCACTTTCTTAAGGAAAACTGGTTCTTGTAGGGCATTGTAATCCTCTCTCACTTGCTCAGTGGTGGCTGTGGCTGTGATGTAGCAGCTGCTCACCTAAGAGTGGGACTGTTAAAAAATAAAATACATAAATGAATGATTGCAACACACTGGAAATAGGCCGTGTATGACTTACCAGCCCAGGAATCATACTGGCGAGACTATGTATGAAATCAGCTGGAACACCACGCCCTGTACTTTTTATTTTATTTTTTTATCTGGAGATCTCTAGCGATGACTCAATACAGGGTCAAAAGACACTCGTAAACAGTATGCAAGTTTAACCACTCCAAAGGAAAGCGTAATTAAGTCAAGGTAGTTTCTATATTTTGTGTAAAGAAACTCAACTTTAATGTCTGTGGTGTTAACTACATTTTAGTATTTATTTTTGTAGCATGTGATAATGATGACAATGGTACTGTAGTTTTATGCTGTAAACTGATATCACCGTAAAAGTGTAAATCACATTCTAGCCTGTTTCTAGATCATTTTTTTGATCTGTTTATGGATTCTGCACAGTTAAGTAGACCCTTTTTAGATTAAACGGTATCTGTAACTTGTCTTACCTTTTTTATGTTCTGTAATAGATGCCAGGCATACAGTAAATGTTTATTTGCTATTATAAGTGGGTTTTACCTCATCAGGATGTTTCTACTGATAAGCTGACACAATTAATTTGATAAAAACAAGTCTTCCAAAGATGAAGACCTGGTGCTAAAGATTGCATTTTCTCAAGAGGTAGCACTTATTTACTATATTTAGCTTAGACCGTGGGTGACCTTGGGGCACCAAGGAGTCAATTAAGAAATATACTTGACATTTGGGCATATTGGAAGTTATCTGTAAATCAGTCTGAATCATTTATGTCAGCTAAAAGATTAATGGTTTGTTCAGACAGAATATCATAATAGAAATTTGTGTAAATAAATCGTTTTTAATTTACATCCAATTAAATCTTTCACCAAGATAATCAAAAACATGGTAAGCAAAATTTGAACATTAGCGCTTTGTTTGCACTGCAGCATACTGTATATCATGTAATTAATTTGATATAGCAGGTGCTGTTTATAACTGGTAAATGCCTGGCATTTCTATCAGTGAGTGAAATCAGGGTTCCAACTGGTCATGAAATTGATGGAAAATAATGGAATTATAAAGTCTATTTCAGATATGTAATGTCAGGGAATTGTGTAATTGTTTTGGTCGAATTATGGCATATGACATTTTATTTGCCAGTCAAATTGTTTTACTGGACATATTACAGTTTGAGAATATGTACATGACGAGTACATATGCTAAATATAATCACATTTTCAGTTTGTAATTGGATATCCATTTTGCACATTGGTTTGGTGGCCTGTTTTTCCATCCATTATGGAAATTCAGGGAAAGTCAAGGAAAAATAAATCGACTAATACAATTATGCTTATAATGGACAGCATTCTATATTGATACTACTGTGTTTGCACTCAAATGTGTGAATGCATATTTCAGGGTCATGCCAAAAAATAAATGTATTCATACAGGTATAGTATATACCAAAGCAATCAGAAAAATATTTCTGAAATAATTAGCTGTGGTGGAACTGTTACTTAGTAGTTTTGTATTATTTGAAAATGCGCCTGAAGTTGTGGAAAAAATATATACTTTTGATATGCAATTACCTACCAGCTACAGTATAGGCCTATAATATTTTCCAGCCTTACCTACATTGCTGTTTTAAGCCTGCCTCAAGTTCAGACATGTAGTTTAGTGCCTATTGTCTGCATGGAGACACAGCATGGTTAACATGTCGGGACTGGTTTTACATGTTTTCATTAATGGGTACTGCTATAACACAGACAGCCGTGTACAGTAGACTGTTCTAGCAATATACTCAGTAATTATTCCCAATTAAAAACCTAATTAAAAACACATGGTCAGGAACAGCCTTTTTGGTTATTTAAAATTTCAGGAAGGTAGTCAAAGGTAGTAAAAAAGGTAGTAAAAAAAAATATTGGTATGGTATCTAAAAATGTAGTATTCATATGCATTATTTATCTCCATTAAGACATCATTTAAAGGGCCGAGACATGAATTAAGCCTATAGACTAAATACTTTTTCAATGTAGTGCTTCATTGAATTTACTTTAAAGTTTTGGCCGTGAAATGGGCCAAAAGTCATTCTGGAAAAAGCTTGATATTTGAACTTTATGAAAACAAAAACACCTTCCTCCAACGCCATCCTCATTAGCGCCACCACACACATTGGAAACACATTGCAAAGGCAACGCTATTGATGTTGTGTGCGGTCTGCCCCACTTTGTGTTATATGGAGCCAGGGCTGTGTAGAAGTAGTACCAGCTTATTTTTTCAGCACACACACAGAACAGAAATATTGCAGACCATGAGAATTTTATGGTGAACATGACAAAAAGTGTATCTTACAATCGCTTACTATATCTTTAAGACCTCACACTAACTATTGACATAACCTGTGTTATGTCAAGAAGCACACAGATTTAGTGTTCTATGGGTTGGCTTGTCAAGGTGAACTGAAACACTTTATGGAAGAGTCCCCTCTGTATCCTCTAGCACTGATTGAAGAGCCTCTTCTACTGATTGGACAATTATGAGGAGATGGTGGGGGACACACAAACAAATGTGAGTGAGAGAGAGAGAGAGAGAGAGAGAGAGAGAGAGAGAGAGACAGTCACAAAAGCACACTATGGGGTCAGGTTAAACGAGGGGGTTATTTTTGTGATCCAAAAACACTCACATTTGGTCACTCACTTTGTTCAGCACTACAACCAGTGCAGTGGACCTTATGGCTCTATGGACTGTAATATTCTTCTACCTGCCTCTCCTTTTGGTAAGTTTTTAAGTTTATACCATCATTTAGAATGATGCTGGATGTAATGGAAGTAATTGAATGTGTAAAGTCAGTCTGTGACACGAATACAGTGTTACATGGAAATTTACGTTTTTTATAATGAACACAGCACAGCGCTGAACATTTGTAAATGCTGTGATTGTGCATGGGACTCCATTGCTTTTGTTGTGGTGTCAGAAACACGTGTGGTTGCAGACAAGGCATGCTGTGGCTCGGTTTGCTTGCCTGCAGTAATTTCACAGATTGTTACCGGATCTATGTTTCCATTCTGAAGTGAGTTTAATCTGATTTGAATTATGTAAACGTTTTTTTGCTTGCTTTATTTTTTACTTGTTGAGTTGGTGAGCTTTATGTTTTTGGTTACAGTAACAAGCTGTGCATGGAACTGTAAGGATGTATCTCTCTATATACTGTAGAATTACAGTACAATATTATTGATGTACTACCTTAACTGTAGATGCATGACATGCACACATCTGGGTGTTTATGGAAATACTTTAAATAGTAAGTTATCTTTTATTTCCTGCAGAGAGTGAACTGCTGGCATGATCTGGATAACACAGAGTATGACTGCTGGGCCATTGATAATCCAAATGACTTCAACATGATCAGCTGTGGAGGTATAGGTCCTTTAAGATTTTGAACACCTGCTCAGTATTCGAATGCTTAATGATTTAAGGCTATTTGTTGGCCTACAAAGTAGTAGAAAAGTGGGTATAAATATGAAACATTAAACAATGAAATATTCTTAATATGATTTGAACACCCATTGGAAAGAAACGTAACCTCTGTTTGCAATATGATGTCCTATCTGATTCAGATATGTGAGTGCTGTGTATGGATGTGTGTGTGTGTGTGTGCGTGCGTGCATGTGTGTGCATGCATGTGTGTGTGCATGCAGGTCTGGAGATGGCATGGGTTCAGCGTCCTCCAGAGAAAATCACCAACGGGGAAGAGTTTAATGTCACCTACACTGTAACAGCCTCAGATTCCTTTTACCAGTATGCAGTCAGGAACAAGATATTCCAGTTCAGGTATGTGCTTGTAAGCTCTGGGTACCAGACCATGAATATGCAGCATCAGAAAGCACCCACGCGCACACTCATTGGATTACGTATTGACACATTGTGTCTTTAAAGTCCCCACACACCATTCCTTAATTCTGTTGCAGTTGTGTTCCAGTTTTATTCAAACATTCAGTTGCTGCTGCGCTTTTAAAAAAATCATGTTCTAACCTGATTGGCTGTGTGAATGGGAGCAGCAGAACAGGTGACTGGTTTTCCACTTCTGACTTCACACCTCTGACCATAATCAAATGCCACATTGATGACTTAGGGCCAAATCTGACTGATGGCTTGTTAAACACCACGATTTTTTTGAAACATTTTGGCTAAATGACATGTTCGACCGTAATGTTGACATGCTTGTCCAGTGATGCGTCTGAGGCCAAAAGCTTCTGTGATGACCACGAGTGCCCATCAAACTGGAACAGTGCCAATGAGTTGAACTGCTGTGTGTACCATGCCAACATTCACTCCTGCCCTCTGGGCCTCATGGTCAGTACTTTGGCAGCCACTAAACCCCTTTCTCTTCTGCTTTCTGACTTTCACCAGTGGTGTGTGCACACATCATGCTTTTCCTCAACAGTTCTGTCATAGAATGAGGAAATACTATAAATTGTGTAATAGGCATATAATAATAATAATAAATAAATAAATAATAATAATAATAGTGCATATTAGTGTAAATTAATTTGTCTTTAAAAGGTTTTCTCATGTAGCTACTATATATTTTATCTTAAATAGACAGCAGGTTTATTTCCCGTACAATCATTACACTTCACAGAGGCATGGGGGGATATGTGGCCCTTGGATTCCTGACGATGGGAAGATAGTGACCCACACTGTGTCCAAAGCAGGGAAAATGTCCCAGAAATACTGGACTTCAAAGGTAAATGATATGTTTTCAGTACATGAACCTGCAACATGCAATAAGGGTTCTCGCTTTGCCAGACTGGTGTCTAACGGTGAATGTTTTGAATCTGGTTTCGTTATTGATGCTGTAGCATTCCATTTAGGTTGTGCTAATACATGTAGGAGTAACCTCCGTCATCGCCCATATCAAGATAGGAAAAATGCATGCAGCACTGGAGTCCAAGGTCGTTGTTGTCAGTGCCCAAGGTCAGTGTTGTTATATTGTGGAAACCCTCACGGCAGCTTAATCAGAGAAATGACTGTAATTAATTTTTACGATGTTGTAGTGAAGGATTTGTTGCTGATTACCTTCATTGTTGACAGCACTGTTTTCTTGCTACTGTACTGTATGTGCTCAAACCATGATATATCATCGTCATAGAGTATATGGGTCATGTTATATTGTTAGGTTGACTTACTGTGTGTGTGTCTCAGTGTGTGGGGACGACGTGTGTGAGTTGGAGGAGACATGTCTGAACTGCCCAGCAGACTGCGGGGTCTGTCCCATGTCTATCACCATCAAGGTGGCTATAGGACTGCCTGTTGCACTCTTCTGTGGTGGATTCATTTTTACTATAGTGGTGAGACATACACACACACATGCACGGAAACATGCATGCGCGCGCGCACACACGCACATGCACATACACATGCACACGCACAACCACACATCTGTCTGATGATCTTTGCTTGTCTTGGCCATCCAGTATATTTTGTATCCTACTCTATTCTCTCTCCCAGTGGCTCCAGTACCAAAAACAGAAGATGTTTTGGGATGAAAGCTGGATCATCAACTACAAAAACATAATGTTTGGTAAAGTGTCTAATACTTTCTATAGATAAAAGCATTTGTCCCAATATTTTACTCTATGTGTCCATAGACTTTTACTTGTTTTATCTTTAAAAAAATAATATGTACATTTAAAATTGTACAAATAGGTTGGCCTACAATCATATTATTTTATTTTTGAAAATGTATTAGGGCTGTCAGACTGTATTTATTAAAATAATTTAAAATAATATTTGCACAAAGATGACATATCTTTATATTATATGATAAAAAAATAACAAAACAAATAAAAGGTTAAATACTGAACAGGTAAAAATGTTTGATTTATTAATTGCAGTTATTATGTAGTGTGCGATTAATCACACTTAAATCTTAATCGGATCTGACAGCCGTAATTCTAAACTATAACAAATGTAATAGTAATAGAACTACATTTTCCTTCATCAAAAATGAAAGTGTATTAATTTTTGCTATGTCATAATTATTATGTGTACTACTTGAAATTGAATATCTTGACCTTTGACCTCAACAGGTAAAGTGTGCTACATGGGCTTCTGCAGTACCACAAGTCTCCAGCAGGGGAAGAGTAACTCCAGCGTCAGTCGCATTACAGACGTGACTGTGTGCACCGCAGTTAACACCACCTTTAAACATGGCTTTATTCAACCAGGCATTTAGTAAGAGTCTCTCATTGACTTACAATGACATAACTCATTGACTTGGATACTTTCATTAACACCAAAGTCATGTGAATGTACTAGGGCTAGACTAACTAGCATTTTAGAAATTGTATTTTAAATATATTTATTTTAATTCTATAACTCTAACTTCAAATAGCGATGGCAGGACAGTGGCAGTGAAACACATCCAGAAGAAACATTTTACCCTATCTAAAACCATCAGGAAAGAGGTGAAAGAAGTGAGGTAAGACATTGTAATTTATGGTTCATGGGTTCTGTATTTAGGAAATGGCCTAATTTAAATTAATCTTAGCCAATTTTATTATATACACTACCGTTCAAAAGTTTGGGGTCACTTAGAAATGTCCTAATTTTTGAAAGAAAAGCACAGTTTTCTTCA
>JAODOY010084233.1:0-14501 GCA_025399855.1 Forbesichthys papilliferus
GTTCAGGAGCAATAATAAGTGTTTCAGTCTTATCTGAGTTCAAAAGTAAAAAGTTATCATTCAACCACTGCTTAATATTAGTCAGACAGTTAAGTAATGGGGATAGTTTATGTAACTCAGTAGACTTAAAAGAACAGTACAACTGAAAATCATCTGCATAGAGATGATAAGAAACATCACTGAATTGCCCAATGATCTGCCCTAGAGGAATAATATACAACAGAAACAGAATCGGGCCCAGGACAGAACCCTGTGGCACCCCACCCGAAAGTCCTGCCACATGATCTGATTAGTAAAAACACTAAAACTTCTACCAGACAGGTAAGATGAAAACCATTTAAGAACTGATCCAGATATCCCCACCAAATCCTTAAGTCTATTAATCATAATGTTATGGTCAATAGTGTCAAAGGCAGGTAAGGTCTAGTAAAACCAAGACTGTATGTTTCCCAGAGTTAGCTGCCATCATAATGTCACTGGACATTTTCAGTAAAGCAGTTTCTGTAGAGTGCTTCTTACGAAACCCAGACTGATATTTGTCGAAAATTGTCAAGGACGCCTTGACACTTGTTGAGGTGTTAACGGGGTTCAAACCAGGAAGTTCTTGATCACCTATTGCCCTAGTACAGGTCACTTATAGTGGAATAATCCGAACTCACATTTTCTAAGTTTACATAAGGTAGTGAGCTGGCGATGTTGTTAGCTTAGCATAGCGCATACGTGTGGCACTGAAATATGTTTTTATGGGAAGCTGGTGCGCTTAGTGTAACATCTATTGGCAGAAAATGTATTAACCGAACCCTAGCTCAAAAGCAGTTTTTTGAAACGAAACATGGATTTGCTGAACCGATAACACCCCTGCCATTTACTATTAAAGAGTTTTCCAGCTCTGTGGCTAGCTGTGTTATTTTCTAATGTCTATTTTAGCCAAACTTCGTCTCTGAAAAGAAATCATTGTGTAAAATGAGACACTGGCCCCATTCCAAGTCAAGTTAGGGCAACAGCAGCTGGAATGGTATGCACAGATCAATGAAAGAATGGAAAGAATATGGGGCTTCTTGACTCCCTAGCTAATTTGTGTGTGTGTGTGTGTGTTTGTGTGCGTAGGGGCTGGGGAGCCAGACGAGGATGAGATGTATGAAAGCGGTGTGGTTGACTCCAATGGTGTGTACCGTCTCCAAGGAGACAAGCTGGTTCCCAACCATGAAGCCTGGGCCTCCATACCCAGTGTGACGCTGCTGGACTCTAAAGAGGTACCAGGCCCTTCCGTAGAGCGCCACGATTTGACTCACAATGGCACATGTGTAGATCAGGGGTCTTCAATGTCTGCATCTATCTCCGCCTCCCTCCACGTCTACGCGTCCGTCCCAGGTGTTGGTGTTTGACTTTGGCAGCGAGGTGTACGTGTGGCACGGCAAAGACGTGCCTCTGTGCGACCGCAAGGTGGCGGTGAAGCTGGGCAAGCAGCTTTACACTGGCCACTACGACTACAGCAGCTGCAGGGTCAATCCCCTGGACTCCTCCTCCACCAACAAGGACGTCCCACCGTGAGTCTGAAGCGGTCACCACCGAGGGCAATTATAATAGGAGGACAATGCTAGGGTCATGTCTCTAACCTTTGAATTCTTATGAGGTAGCCATGCAGAGTAAGCAATATCATTGTGTTGTGCTGCCACCTGGTGGCTGTAGCCTGCCAGTACAGAATAGGTAAGTGACTGTGTGTGTGTGTGTGTGTGTGTGGTACCCAGGAAGGGTGAGGGCCGTCCCAGCTGGGCTCTGTTCGGCAGGCTGTCGGAGCACAATGAGACGTCTCTGTTCAGGGAGAAGTTCCTGGACTGGGCCGAGAGGAGGAAGGAGGAGTCTGCCTCCGCAGAGGAAGCCAGGGTATAACGCGTTCCCGTTGTGGCGTAAATGCAGTGTGTGGCGCATTCCTGCGTCAATGCTGTGAACCATAAACATCCTCCTTCACGCACTGCCTCAAACAGTGGCGTCATGTTTTCTGTTGCTCCCCTATAAACACACATTCATCGTCTAGCTGCATTACTGTCATGGCAGCTCAAAGCCACGGCATGGGAACTAAATGTGGTAATGTTATAGTATTTAAGAATGAAGCATTGCAAAACTAGTCATTTCGGTGTGAAGGAGCTTGGTTCATTTTTCACAATATACGTTTACCATCTGACTTGGTCATTGAGTTATGCAGGTTATTATATAGTTGTGCATGTCAATCAAAATGTCTCCTGTCAAGTAGGTGGGTCTTGATGCAGTTAGTGCCCCATTGTTGATTAGCTTGCGAACCTACATCCAAAATGGGACTGAGTCTGTCAACATGTGACAAAAATAAATACGCTCACTATGGCTGGACCAGAATACTTGGGTATTCAGGTATTCCTTTGATGGGTAGGTGTTCAGCTTTCAATTCTGGGATTAGAAAATTCTCTTATTTTATTTCACGCATGCACATTTGCCCAGTTCCATTCGCTGCACTAATTAACAATTTCGTTTTCAAGTGGCTTGGTCTGTAAGCAGAGAGACTGGTCATTGGTTAATGCAGACTGTACACAGCTCCTACTGGTTCAATTGATCTGTCAATCGAAACCTTGAGACATGCAGCAGCTATTTTGAGAGAGACGCTAATGGTGAACTAGAGTACCAATATGATGTAAGGAAACTTATGTCTGCCGGCTTATATGAAATGAATGTAAGGGCAGTCCGTGCGGTATTTCTTAATAAAATAATGTTCTTTACTGGATTATATTTTGTGGACCTTAGCCAATGTAATAAGATCATTTTTGACCATGATCAATCGGTGGACTATGAGTGGATATTATTGGTGGATATTTTGAGTTCATATGCGAGTAGTTAACTCAACATTTTAAGTACAGTATGTTGATGGTCTGACAAAATGGCTGTTGTCGTGTGCACATATTGAAAACCCGCAAACATTCCTGAATGCCTGTTTGGATTTTTAACGGGTTATGAAACGTGTTTTTAATGGAGTTTTGAGAACTAGTATTTGAACACTCATTTGGAAATTATGATAATGCTATGCCTGTAAAATGGTATTTAGGCCAGCCCTAACTCTCACATGAACTCTGCTCTCCAGCAGTTTCGACAACCCAATGAATATATATACATTGCAAGTGTTCAGAACTGAACAGAACTTGTATATAGCACCAGTGTTGTGCCGTGGATTGGGTCCCTTTTGAAGATAACATGCTACGAGAATAAATATGTGCAGTTTTAAGTGTAAACATTCTCTACATAATTATTGTAGCTATAGCCAACTACTCGACCATTAGTATTTTAACCATTAACTTACGAGTTCAGTATTTTATATAAGCTAACAACTGGTGTAGTATACTCAATGCAAATATGATATGCTGCTAACAGCCAAACAAACCGTAGCTTACTACTATGGCATCCTTAGCATTAGTAAAACCATTCTCTATTGCTCCCTCTCCCGTGTGTGTGTGTGTGTGTGTGTGTGTGTGTGCGTGTGCGTGTGTGTGTGCGCGCGTGTCTCAGAGCCCTGTCAGCCCCAGCACACGCTCCCCGCTGGAGTCGGAGCTCCAGCCGTGCGACGCCAAGGCCCTACTGGCCCAGGAAGCGGAGCCCGTCAGGACCGTCCTGGAGGGGGTGAACGTGCAGCGCGGCCACGGACCCGTGCGCACGGAGGACGGCCGGCAGGCGGAGCTGGCCACAGTGGGCGTGGACGCCTGGCACATCAGAGAGCACGGAGAGGAGGAGGTTGGCACGGGCAGCCTGGGCCAGCTGCACGAGGGCGACACCTACATCATCCGCTGGAAGTACTCCGTCACCACCGTGGGTGAGTCACGCGCTGCGCGCTGCAGAGGGGACAGGAAGCGGAGCTGCACCGACTTCCTCCACAGAATATAAAGGCAGATTGACAGAGGAGCTAAATAATTAATCAACTCTCATGAAATAGAACCGTGTTCTAAACTTTGGCGTCGACACGCGTCACACGCCGCTAGTGGGCGTTGCCCTGTTAACTACGTTCAAATAGTCTGACATCTCTTGATTCTTGGTGACCCTTCAGTGGGCACTGGCACAGACACCATTTTGTTTTGTGACAGACAGCTTCCTCCTCCAGGTCTGTGTAGTGGTAATGAGTTTTTTGAATTTGAAGCGTGACCGTATGCAGACAGCGCGTGGTCGTCCCAGAGAAACAGCATGCTGGAGGACAAATAGGGGCCACTGCTGTTGAAAGAGAATGGTCTGTCAGCCCTATGGTGGCTGACGTGCTGGTGTCTAGCGTGGCCGTAACCTTGACCTTGTGGTGTTCTCCCCTGTCAGTGGGGAAGCGGCAGAAGCCCGGGGAGCTCAGCGGCGTCGGGGCGGTCGGCAGGGAGAGGAGCGCTTGTTTCTTCTGGCAGGGCCGCCAGTCCAGCATCAGTGAGAAGGGCACCTCGGCTCTCATGACAGTCGAGCTGGGCAACCACAGGGGGGCGCAGGTGAGCCGCACTGACATACAATGTTCTTCTTAATAAAGGTAGAGTCGGCTATCCTGTGTGGTGAATACTCACCCGCAGACTATGCCATTACAGTTATAATGCACACATGTTTGTACAGGTTTTGCCATTGTTTTGTGTAGAAATGTTATCACATTTCCCAGGCATGCATATTTGTATGATTAGGAGCTTTGTGGCGGTAAGTTTGTCTTCGCGTTGATTCAGCGGGAAAATAAACAAACCAACCGACGAGTTGACACTAATATTGGTCCTGAATATATCGACTCCTACACCTGATCAAACACAGAAACACCTCTCTCTCCAACGCTATAGGGTGCTCCTTCCGAATCTCTGCCCCTAACATTGCAAACGCATTGCCAAGGGTATGATAGTGTAGCATAGTACGTTCTGCACCACTTTGTTTGTGTTTCCATTTACAGAGTCAGCGCTGTGTAGAAGCACAGCACTACAGCTAGTGGGTTGTGAGGCGACATTCACTGAATTTGACTAAAAGTGTATTATCCTACAATAGCTGACTCCACCTTTTTAAATGAGCAAATGTTAATTATTTGAGTTATTATTATCATTAGTTATTTTTGGGTCATTTGAAGTTTTCGTCTATCTAGTAATAACTTACTCATTTATTTTATTCTTTTTTAATAATAGAAAATGAGTCACACTCTCTCTTCCTATATGTGCGTGTGTGCATGCATGCGTGTGCGTGCGTGCGTGCGTTTCTGTTGTCTAGGTGCTGGTGAGCCAGGGCAAGGAGCCCCCATGCTTCCTGCAGCTCTTCCAGGGGGGCCTGGTGATTCACAAAGGCAGCAGGGAGGACAGCGAAGGCCGCAGCACAGGTAGGGTGACCCATGTCCCCATGCAGTCCCCCTCCTGTACCCCCATGTGCACACACCATGTCCCACCACACCAACCACGCCGTGTCCCCAGGCGTCTGGAGGCTGTTCTGCGTGCGCGGGGAGACTGCGGCGGAGGCCTCCCTGGTGGAGGTGGAGTGCCAGTGTGCCAGCCTGCGCTCCAGGGCCAGCCTGGTGCTCCTGGGGCCCCACAGGGGCCGGCTGTACCTGTGGCACGGCTGCAAGGCCCACGCCGGAGCCCGGCAGGTGGCCAGCGCGACGGTGGACCAGCTGACCCGCAGGTTAGCCATGTAGCTGCCAGTGTTGTCACGGCAGCATCCCGTACAATACATTCTCAATGCAATACCAAGCCACGCCTTACCTGTCTGCCATTGGTCCAGCAGGGAGGATATGCACACGTTCAAATGATCACTTAACCATTCACAAAGTCTATTCCAGACATGGAAGGTTGTGGAATACCAGCGTATTTAGTGCATGTTTTAAATGTCAGTTGCTATTTTAATATATCTTGAAACTATTTGCCTGAATGTTTTCATGGTAACAAGCATCGTTGCCACGCTGACCATCCATTTTAAACGGCGGCGGCTGTTTTTCTCTTCATTATGGTTGTCATGAAAATGTCAGTAAATACGACGTTGGAATGAAAAGCAGTAGCCCTGACGATGGTCGTGTCCGCGTGTCTGTCCGTGTAGTTGTCCTCCAGAGCTTGGCCTTAGCAGCGGCAGCAGTGTGAAGGTTGTGGAGGTGAACGAAGGCTCCGAGCCAGCAGACTTGTGGGAGGCTCTGGGCCAAGAGGACAGGAAGGCCTACGACTGCATGCTGCAAGGTAACAGCAGGGGCATAACATGAGCTGCAGCTTCACACACACACACACAGCGTGTTGTTGATGGTCCCTGTGTGAGATGCGTGTGTGTGTGTGTGTGTACACCGCATACATGTTTCCGTCTATGACAGCCAGTGTGTTGCTCTGCAGACCCAGGCAAGTACAGCCACACACCGAGGCTGTTCCGCTTGGGCACCACCGCCGGAGTGTTCAGAGGGGAGGAGCAGCAGAGTCCTGCCAGGGTCACAGAAGGGCTCATGGCCATGCCCTTCCTCCAGGAGAACCTCTACTCCGCAGAACAGCCAGGTACCACACGCCTGGGCTCTCTTAGCTGATGGTTCTCATCAGCGGCATTTAAACCTGTGGTGTAGAGCGCGTGTTTTTATTTCTCACGGCAACGTTGGTTTTCAATTTATTCCAATGAGAGCGCTGAGTTTTTCCAGGCTTCTAAAAATGATGCGATTTGCAATGCGTTTTTGCCAAGGCGCTGAGCTTTTTTTTTTCCACGCCGGGGTGCTGAGCGTTTGAACTTGGGCTGAAACGCTGCGCCTATCACTGTCACTGTTTTCCCGGCCGTCCAATCGCAGCGGAGAAGGGGCGGGACAAATACTTCACTGAACAACCTTGCACACAACGACAACAACTATGGAGAAGTTGCTAGCTGTCAGATGATATCCCCGGACTACCACAACACTTACACGAAAAATAATGTAGGCTATAGAATATTACAAATAGACAAACTAGACTGTCTATTTGCAACACATGAATTCCCATGGAGATTCTGTATCATAGCAACCAAAGAGTCTCAGCTGAAAAAAACGCTGCGATTCCTAGTGATGCCAGTTGGGCTGTTTCAGCATGAGCACCCAGCGTCTTCAGCGCAGAGAGAGAGAGAAACAAACCCGCTTTGGTGGACACGGGGCCTAAAGCAGCCAGTCTAATGTGCATATGACTTGCTAGTACGTGCTAATGCATGCTAACTGTAAGCGTGGCAGATCCCCGTGGTTCATGGCCCTGTGTGTGCCTGCAGCCCTGTTCCTGTTGGACAACCGCATGGAGGTGTACCTGTGGCAAGGCCCGCAGCCAGATGACGAGCACTGCACGGGCTCAGCCAAGATGCACTGGGACCACCAGAGGAAGTGTGCCATGGAGACGGTGCTGAACTACTGCAAAGGTCAGGGGTCACGCAACTATCAATAAATGTATAATAGCTTGGTATTCCAATATGTGCTGACTGTCTCTTTTTAATATTCGATGGATGAAGTGGCTCCGGTTGCAGCTCTAACTACTGTAATAACAAAGAGACAGCTAATTGATCATGCCTAATTGATCAGCAAATTATAGTATGGAAATGGCCACAGAAAGTAATTCACTATTCTGTCAATGATTTATGACTTCATCCTTAACTAAAGGATTCGCTTGTAGTAGGAAAATGTGTCGCATTGGCAAACGGGGACTAAATTGCCTGGTTGTATTTTGTTAACGTAGAAACTTTTTATGTATTAATATTGTATGAACCATGATGTATCAATGAAGAAGAAGAAAAAAAATTCTCTGTTCTTATTGTGATGTGGTTTACAGAGAAGAACTCTCGGCGCCCCCCTCTGGCCTACCTGATCCTAGCAGGCTGCGAACCACTCACCTTTACAAACATCTTCCCGTACTGGGAGAAGGACCCCAGTATTACTGCACAGGTACGGTGCCTGTACTGTAATAGAAACACTGTGGCATTGGCGCTGGGATGAGGATGATGAGGATGATGAGGATGTAGAATAGTGTGACTGGGACATGATAAAGAGACAACCGGTTTAGTCCCACATGCCAAGTCCCATTCACTAATGAGTGCTAATGGCTGTTTGTTGTGGCCAGAGTGATGGGTGTACCTCAGTAGGCTCTTATCGGTGTAATGTCCACTAATGAATGAGTGAGGTTTTGTTGTCTTGAGCAGGAAAAGACACCGTGTCTATGGGAACTGGGACCAGTGGTGTCCCCCCACCCCATCTGCCTCATTCATGGCTTATTTAAATGGTGTCTAATGGTGATGTGATGTATGAACAGAAAAGCCCTAGATGTTCGCAACATAAACAAGCTGTTATATTATCTACATCAACCTGACTGACAGGTGTGATTATCATGTGCACTACATGCACGTTCATGTATACATGACTACATTTGTAGCTGTGCTAGCTTATATTATTTTATTATTCATGAAGATGTATTATTTATGATGCATGATGCACGTTTATGGAAATGTATTCGACTGGCACCATCGCAGCAGGACGCGGTGGAGTTTGTCAATCTAAGTGTGCGTGCGTGCGTGCGTGTGTGTGTGTGTGTGTGTGTGTGTGTACGCGCAGGCAGGGAGCTCCAAGCTGAAGGTGACCTTAGTGAAGGATGCACTGTCTAAGCTCAGCAAGGAGCAGTACTCCATAGAGGAGCTGACCTCTAAACCCCTGCCAGAGGGAGTGGACCCACTGCGTCTGGAGGACTACCTCTCAGACGAGGACTTTAAGGTAAGACGCGATGCAGCAGACCTTCTTAACCTCCTCAGAGGTCTGTCTGGGCAGGGTGTTGAATGGACCAGACATGGCTGGACTACATGTAGGCATCCTTGAGCAAGACACCTGACCCCTGCTTGCTCCTAATACATTTATCTTAACTCAAAGCAGAGCAACTTATATTTGCTTTGGATTACAGCATCTTATAACTGACGGCATTGTAATTATACAGATTCTGATTGATTTACGTCTCTTTTGTGGGGACAACTGTCTTTCTTACTGATGGGTCTAACAAGAAGAGCTGAAATAGGCAAAATAAAACGAACGAAAGTGCAACTATGCCACGTGACACAGACAGAATATACTCACTGCCTACTCATACTGATGTGTTGCAGACACTGCTGGAGATGAGCCGTGTTGAGTTCAATGCCCTGCCAAACTGGAAGCAAAAGAACCTTAAGAAAAACAAGGGCCTGTTTTGAGAAGTGTCTTTGTACATACACAGAAAAGAACTTTGCTCACATTTGTGACATCTTCTTTTTTTATTTCTTTTTTTACCTTTTTTTATAATCTGTAAAGCAAAACAATTGTATATTTTTTAATTTTTTCCATCCATGGTTCAGTTTTTAAACAGTGCCGTTTTATTAAAGTGTTTTCTTTGTCATGAAAATCGTAACTAATAATGTGCAATTGTTAACATTTGGTAGCGAGGTGTTCTAATATAATAATTATATTTACCCACACATTATAAATATGTAATATACTATAAATGTATTTTCTATGTTTACTTCAGAGGTAATACTTGTATAAAACTTTTTAATGACCTACACAAACAACACTATGAGGGTATTTCGTGTACTTAACAATTAATTCCTGCAGTGAGTGGATGGAATAAATTGATTGGCATCTAATCAAAGTGGACAAAGAGCAGTAAAAACTTTTTTGGAAGCAGACTGTGTATTTGGGTTAGCTGAACAGCTTGCATTTTGCACCTGACAGTATTGTTAAGGAACATTGCAAAACAATTGTTTTTTTATTTCTGCTGATAGTGAGAAATGCAATGCGAAGCTAAAAGTCCCATGGTCTTATCTTTGTAATGCAGCCGTTTGAATGCGGAGGAGAAACCCTTTCAGTGTGCTGGAAACTGTTAACTTTGCAAAAGGTTCTGTAATCATAGTTTATTAAGAATGTGTTTTGTAATGAATATATCCTAGGGCCTATGCTTTGAACTTCTGATAGCAGACAGCTGTGCCAATAATGGAGATTCTGGTTGAGTAGAGGACTGGGACCAAAGTTAACATCATTTTGGTATAAACTGCCTCCTTATTGATTCCACCAATGTATTGCATATCTGTGAACCCTTTTTTAATGCATCATGGCACAATATAAAACATAATTTGCAATGTCACTCATTGCAATGACTTGTAAAACTTTGGTTTGACCATTAAACCGATTGACTGTAAAACAGTAATAGAAATAATGACTTTGTTCTGAACAAACAATGGAATGGTGGAATCACACAATGTCAGGTGCAGTAAAGCTTATAGAATACAATAATATGACACAAAGACATTCTTTTCAGGTAGAAACAAACGCCAAAACATAATTACATATTTATTCTAGCAGTACAATTACATTATTCTAGCAATACAAAATTATTTTTAGAAATGCAATGAGAACACATGTACAGTGGATATAAAAAGTCTACACACCCCTGTTAAAATGCCAGCTTTTTATGATGTAAAAGAAAGACAAAGATGAATAATGTCAGAACTTTATCCACCTTTAATGTGACCTACAATGTGAACAATTAAATTGAAAAACAATCTGAAATCTTCAAGGTGGACATTTTTTAAATAAAAACCTTACAATAACCTGGTTGCACACCCTTAAACTAATACACTGTTGAAGCACCTTTTGATTTTATTACAAAACTCAGTCTTTTTATGTAGGAGTCTATACGCATTGTACATCTTGACGTGGCAATATTTGCCCACTCTTATTTGCAAAAGCGCTTCAAATATTTCAGATTGCGAGGGCATCGCCTGTGCACAGCCTTCTTCAGATCACCCCACAGATGTTCAATTGGATTCAGGTCTGGGCTCTGGCTGGGCCATTCCAAAACGTTAATCTTCTGGTGAAGCCACGGTTTTGTGGATTTGGATGTGTGCTTTGGGTCGTTGCCGTGCTGAAAGGTGAACTTCCTATTCATCTTTAGCTTTCTAACGGACACCTGAAGGTTTTGTGCCAAAATTGCCTGGTATTTGGAACTATTCATAATTCCCTCCAGCCTGACTAAGGCCCCGGTTCCAGCTGAAGAATAACAGCCCCAAAGCATGATGCTGCCACCACCATGCTTCACTATGGATATGGTGTTCTATGGGCGATGTGCAGTATTGTTTTTGCCCAAACATACCTTTTGGAATTATCGGCAAAAAGTTAAATCTGGTTTCATCAGACCATAACCCATTTTCCCACGTGCTTTGGGGGACTTGATGTTCGTTTTTGCAAACTTATGGAGGGCTTGGATGTTTTTCTTTATAAGAAAAGGCTTCCGTTTTGCCACCCTACCCCATAGCCCGTTCATATGAAGAATACGGGACATTGTTGTCACATGTAGCACACAGTACTTGACAGAATTTCCTGCAGTTCCTTTAATGTTACTCTAGGCCTCTTGGAAGCCTCTCTGACCAGATAGCTCATATTTTTATCAATTTTGGAGGGACGTCCAGTTCTTGGTAATGTCTCTGTTGTGCTATATTTTGATGATGACTGTCTTCACTGTGTTCCATGGTATATCTAATGCTTTTGACATTGTTTTGTACCCTTCTCCTGACTGATATCTTTCAACAATGAGATCCCTCTAATGCTTTGGAAGATCTCTGCAGACAATGGCTTTTGCTCTGAGATGCAACTAAGAAAATGTCAGAAAAATCCTGCTAGCTGAATTTTATTTGTGATTAATCAGTCACTTTAAATGATGGCAGGTGTGTAATTACTTCTATTTAACATGAGTTTGAATGTGATTGTTTAATTCTGAACACAGCCACATCCCCAGTTATAAGAGGGTGTGCACACTTATGCAACCAGGTTATTGTAAGGTTTTTATATTGTTAAGTATTATAAATACTTAACCACCAGAGGTCAATATTCCTCTTTTCTTCTAATTGTACTATTAATTTTTGACCCAAGCAGGCAAGCACACATGCTGTGGTGTTTATTTTAACGTAGGTGGTCTTAGCCATTTCATAAAACTTGCTTTGTTGTAGCCTACCTGAATCACATTGTAATCACTGTGTTAAAATAATGCACGGCTAGAACACAGCTTCATTTTGTCACTTGACAATAATTTCACCAACCACCCACAATATGGTGAATTATTGTAATGCTGAACTATTGACCATCATAATAGCAGACTTACTCAAAAGTCTAAAATGCTGGAGCATAAAACAACATTTCCATTAATTCCTACAGCAGCTGTGGTTTCCTGGAACAGTCTGGCAGGTTGCTTTGTTTACTATCCACCTTGGAGCATTAATCAACTGCATTGCTCTACCTTATGGCTCAGGTGCCACAGCTGCCCACAACTCAGACTGACAATGAAGGCACTAATACAGGGCAGATTATCTTGAGTAATAACACTGGCCCTCAGAGATGGTGGCCCTGGATGGAGGGAAATGGAGTGGAATATTACTTTATAAAAGATGACGCTGCTCAGAGATTCACTCGTGCTCACAATCCACATTAGACACCAACCACATTCTGAAACAGCACAAGCTGATAGTTTACTGTATTACGTTTTATTTCAGCGTTCATTTAAAATCAAATCTCAAATGTACCTATTATTCCCCAACAGTGAGGAATATAACAGATTGTATTGATTATTTTGTTCAAACTGCCAGCAGACGGTAAACAGCCACTGCGACAGGATATCTGTCTGCATATCTTTGTTGTTATTATTCCAGTGCCTTCACAGATGGCACCCTTCTCCATTTATAGAGGTGTGCCACCTGTGAAGATTAAATAAACCATCTGAGCTCGTTTGACATTTTTGTAGGCATGGTGATTATACGTTTGCGTTCTCAAAATTATCATACTAAAACTGAAACACTAAAAACATATATATATATATATGGTGCATTATTATGGTGTAGACAAAATAATCCAAGGTACACCACATAAATCCAGTTTCTATTCAGTTGGTTTGTGGTTTCTGGACCTCTCCTTCTCCGCCTTTCCTTTATGTACATAGCACTACCAGAAATACCCAAAAGAGGCTATTGCACTATTGGAAGTTTATTTTAAATCAAAGCAATGTGACAAAAGCCTAGACAGAAGATGAAAAGAAAGCAGCATAACAAAATCGTTTTTTTTTTTTTATATCCTTTGATTGTTTTCTGAAGGCGGTGGCGGGCCTTTGTATGAGGCAATCAATTCTCTTCTACAATTTTCCTCTTCGTTATAATGGCCGTCGTTCTCTGTCAAAAAGCAGCAGAGACAAACCCGGTTAGAGGGGGGACAAGTGAAATTCAAAATGCTCACAATTCATAAAGCAACAGTGGCTTGAGTGAGAGAGAGAGAGAGAGAGGGAGAGAGAGAGAGAGAGAGGGAGAGTACTGTTTGTGTACTAAGAAAACCAAGGTCTTGATTAAATTAATTCTTAAGTGTTAATACAGGGTAGACAATATTTGCTCAAAACCAACATTGCATTGAAATCGGGTGTTTGTATTTGTGTGTGCATGTGTACTGCCTAGATTCCGATAATGTTAACAATTAATGTTACTATCCCCAACAATATGCTGGCAGGGTATTTGCAGGCTGTGTCTATGGACGAACTTGGCTGAGGAATCCTGTTGATCAGTCTGCCAAGTACGTTTGTGCTCCTGCTCTGCATTAGTGCTAGGCTTAGCAGTCTGGGCTGTCTTTGACCCACTTCCACTTTACAATCTAAGTATTGATTGCTGTTTGTCTGTAACTAAGGTGGTCTTGGCTCACTTTGTGGTAGGCCATGACCTTCCCACATTTGTAGATAAGATCGCAAACTAATGTCGTATTTTATCAATGGTTTTATCCCCAGTGCAATAATCTCATAACATCATAATTAATTTGTGGAGGCAGGAATATAATGTAATATTCTAGTCTATTATCTGGTCATACACCATTCAAATTATTGTTCACGCAAGCAGCAATAATATTGGATGAATCACTCGTGTATCGGGATTAGAGATTTAATGAGTGGAAAAAAAAAAGTTCTTCTATTTTGGAACAGATGGTGATTTATCCACTTTATTGCAACACACACACACACAACAACAATCCACATAGTCACCATGCAAAGGCAAATAAACCCCCACGCAAACATACATGTACGCAAACAGAAACACACACACACCTCAATGTGACACATGCAGTTATGTACGTCCCCCAATCATCTTTCTTCTGGGCTGTATGGACCATGACATCAGCCCTCTTGCTCTGTGGGATGAGAGAGGGAAACTGCGGCTTGACAGAGTGATTGAGAAACCTTTCCTCTCTCATCTGTTGCCCTGACCTGCTTATCATCCCATGGGTTGCCTCATCTGTCTACTACCAAGAGAAAAGAAAGCCATTTAGGCCGACGTCGACACACATAGTCACACGTCAGGATGCAGGAAATGCACCGTGGGGTTGGTTTCTGCCCTGCCTGGTCTGCGGGGGGGGAGTCTGGTGGGGGAAGCGTCGCTCCCATGGTACGCGTGACCGCTCCGGACCCGGAGGTCGGGGGCCTCGAGCATCTGGCCTCTATTAATGCCTGGGGCAGGCGGCTTGTCCCTGGGCCTGGGACCGATTGTCCCCT
>JAODOY010084234.1:0-14501 GCA_025399855.1 Forbesichthys papilliferus
TATGTATGTATGTATATATATATATGTATGTATGTATGTATGTATATATATATGTATGTATGTATATATATATATGTATGTATGTATATATATATATATATATATGTATGTATATATATATATATATATATATATATATGTGTATGTATGTATGTATATGTAATTATACACCCATGTTTGTGTACCGGGGTAGAATATGTCAACCTGTAGTGCATTGTTAGAATAGATTTACACTGCAGGTGAAAGCTCTACAACAGCAAGAGTGTAATATTAATGTGTAAATAATCAACTCCACAAAGTGATACAAAAGCACTAAATATTTTACTCTTAGCGTCAAAGAATTACACTACACTGGTGTTGGAACACTATTTTCAGGGTACATTTAAACTCTAAATGTTGTTTCATAAAATCCACAAAGTTGGAGTACATTTTTAACACATTCGGTGTCCCAGGATTACAGTTTGAAAGCATTGAATTGGTGTATAGAAATACATAGAGTACATTTTCACTCTCTCAAGTGTTAGGGTTCAACTCTATGTTGGAGAATATTCTTACACTTTTGGCAATGTTCACTAAACACCAAACTCTTGGACCTATATACACCTCGAAACTATTGTTATATGTACTCCTATAGTCATGTACACTGTGATTTTTGCTGTGTATGTGGACCTTTTAAGCTGCCCTCTTGGCCAGATCACTCTTGAAAAAGAGATTTTAATCTCAATGAGTCTTTTACCTAGTTATATAAAGGTGTGTATATCTGGTATGGATACCCCCTAATCGCCTCCCTAGGGAGGTGTTCCAGGCACGTCCAGCTGGGAGGAGGCCTCAGGGAAGACCCAGGACTAGGTGGAGAGATTATATCGCCACGTTAGCCTGGGAACGCCTCGGGATCCCCCGGTCAGAGCTGGTTAATGTGGCTCAGAAAAGAGAAGTTTCGGGTCCCCTGCTGGAGTTGAGTTGCTACCACGCGCCCCGACTACAGATGAGCGGTATGGATGGATGGGTGGATGGATGGATGGATGGACTAGCAGCATAAAGGCCCAATTACACTTCTGCGTAAACAGTCTTCACCAACACAAATTTGTCCTCCGAACATTAGGGGGTTGCAAAGTTAATTAGTGCTTAGTGCATCAGAAGCCCCCCCTTTCTGGCCAGACTAAAACAATCTGCACATAAAAATGATTAAATAAATAAGTAGCCTGCTACTACATTAGCAGTGTTTAACATTTATAACCTTATGTAGCCTATGACATCTCACTCCCTCTGTATATACTGTATGTTTTAATCCAAGCTCCTCAATTATTCCACTTTATATATACTTAGAAAACAGTATACTAAATAGTATAGTAAATAGTTTTCTGCTATAGTAATGTTTAAAAATATTGTATATTAATTTTCAACAAAACATCTTTACCAACAATGCAGCTTAGAGAATAAAAATACATGGGTGTATATGTTTGGATTCCACTGTGGTCAACTAAAAGATGAAAGCATTGTAACGCTGTCTGGAATCGTGTGTGTGTGTGACATTAGTATGTCATTTCCTGAGGAAAGATAATAGCATTACCACTTCCTGCTGCATCTCAGAGATGTAAAAACAAATGTAACTCTCACTCCAAGACTCTACCTTTTTCCTATTATGGAGTGAGAGAGGGAGACCGCAAAAGAGACAGACATAAGCTTCAGGATGGGTCAATATTAAACCCATAGGGTCACTTCGGTCATACCTTATACACAGACACAGACAGAGCTGGCATAAGCACGTTATGCACGCCCACACACTATGCCAGTACAGTGTGTGTTGATAAGTAAACATGTACTATCCTGACATAATTTTACACAAGTCTACAGGCATTAACATGGCACACACCTTTCAGTTACTGTCAATATAAGTGATGTGCTTCGGGCACCAGGACATTGCATTGAATCTAGTTTCTGAATTGGCCTTTATGTGCACCCTCTCAACCCACTAACTAACCAAACATCTAAAACAAGCTCAAACATATGCATGCGTTAAAATGACGAGAGAGAAAACCCTCGTTAACTAACTCTATTTGATAATTGACCTGATATATTTGATCGATGTTGTATAGACCTTAAATCAAAAAGTTTCCATTAGACTACGCTTCAGCGTGTTTGTGCCAAGACATCTCAGGAAACCATGACGCAAAGGGGCTGAACATTTAAGTGACTTCATATGGACTAAATAATCATTTCACAAGTACATAACTGAAGATAACGCCTGTTACGTCTGATATTATCGTTTTAATTTTGTATATTTTTGTGAATTCGTGATTGAAATGAAGACGATTTTCACGTTGGTTGTCTTCAGCCTCGTCATAAATAACGGAATTGGTAAGTTATTCATGTCGACCACTTAACCTATTATAAAGTAACGTTTATAGTCTAGTCTTAATAGAAACTGTCTGAATAACTAAGACATGTAGGCTAAACTATGTATACAATGTTCACTAGTGGATCTAGGTTTATCTCAGTTATGGAACGTAGTAGCCTATGTCGTCGTTATCTCTATATAAAGTCTACGCGTTTTATTTTCGATTCGAGTTTCGCAGTTATGTTGTCTGAAGGTTTTTTTTTTTGACTGTGCCATTTTTGATAAATGGCATGATATGAATTGCAGGCGGCCTATGTGAAGCGAAAGGACAAATATTTCTAAACTAAAATGATGGCCTGTAAAAAATGTTTGCCTGATCAACGAATATCAATCAAAAAATAATTAAACGATCTGAAAGTCGTGTCAATATCTCTACAATATACCTATGAAGTTTCAGACAACGTTTGAGTGCTGTAACTGAGACGTTTGAATCTCGCCCAATTTCTGAAATATTTCAGATAATTTTAATGAATTGGTCTGGAGATATAAATTATGACATAGGCTAAGTATTCAGTAATCCACCACGTATTTGAACCGTCAATGAAATTCAAGGTAAAGGTAGCCTATCTTTACCTGTACCTTTTTGTGAACTTCCTATTTAGGCTATGTATGCTATTTATTATCAAACAATGGCTAATATGTTCCTGCGCCTGCAAGGCTACAACAATACTTTTGTGGCATAACCAAATATAACAATTAAATAGGCTATTACCAATATGGTCAATCAGTCAGTCCAGCAGTTTAATGTATTTTTTAGTGTTCCGGTTAAGTTCAGTGGTAGACATAAGTGAGGCCTTAATTGCTCAGGAACAGTTCAGTAAATAATTTTAATAGTAATCACTGTTATTGTTATTATCTTATTGCATCAATCTAACATTCAAATCTTCTCACTGTAGGAGCACCAATGGCTAGGTATATGTTTGTGAAATGTAATCCCCTTGATGGCCAGTCAAACTGCGTGACACATAGGAGTCCAGAGATGGAACTCAGCCCAGACCTGCCATCAAAAATGCTTGCTTCAGCCATGTATGTATTTTGTACATTGTGTGTGTGTGTGTGTGTGTGTGTGTGTGTGTGTGTGTGTGTGTGTGTGGGCGTGGGCATGTGCCCGATTAAAAGAAAAGAGCAGATACAATTACACTTGTCAAAATAAAACTGATTATTATTTATGTGAGAACTGTGTCATACAAATGGCTTGGTTCTTATCCATCTTGTTAACATGGCAAAACAGCAGGCTTAATAAGTTGTAAATAAGTTAAAAGTGATATGCACACTGTAACTTTAATTTGAGGTTGACAGTTTGGAGTTATGATATTGGTTAACACTGCTTAGACACATCCTGTATGGGTGTAATGAAGGTGTTGTAAGTAGAAAATAGAAAAGCAAAAAACAAAGACGAGAGAGAGAGAGAGAGAGAGAGAGAGAGAGAGAGAGAGAGAGAGAGAGAGAGAGAGAGAGAGAGAGAGAGAGAGAGAATGAAACAGCCTCTGGTTCTGTATGGTCAGTGGTGGTCACATTATGAATGTTGCTTAAGGGCTGATCAAGCAACTGGAAGCTGTCCATCCTCTTCCGACAAATGATGGCTATTAGCATATTGTGATGAATAGGGGAAAATCAGTGTATTGAAACCAAAGGGCATGCCATTGTGAATGGCTTGTAGATGGTAGATTTCCCCATAATCAATGTGCACAATGACTTTTAACATGGTGGTGACGAAACAAGAGATTTGTAAACTTCCTCTTATATTGCATACTTTAAATAGTACAAGTGTACACATAAGGCATGTGTAATGTGTACACTTGTACTATGCACTCCTAATTCATCTTAATCTTCCTCTCTACATCCCATCTATACAGAATAACCCCGAAAACTAACATTGTTGCTTTCTTCAGAACGCAATATTTGATTTTCTAATATTAAAATAAATGGAAGAAACATATTGAAATGGATTAAAACAGATTACAAGGGGAATTTCTTTATTAGGACCTTGCTTAAAAACTTAATAGTTCCTCATGATATTTGATTTTCTAATAATAAAATTAATAGAAGAAAAATATTCAAATGGATCCACAGGAAGCCAGAAGGAAGTGTTTAAAGGAAGTTGGATAAGATGGCGGATGGCTTGATTATTAATCTGTATCCGTTAACATTGCTAAATTCTGAGAAATAACATATTATGTAATATTGTGTGTATTTTACTTGCCAACTACATTATATTAGCCTATATATTTACATTTTTTATTTTATTTTTGTGTGGCATTATGCTTGAATGTGAACCAGACAGACACCTAAAAGTCCATGCAAGCATACTATGCCAACTGTCTTAACTGGGACTGTGTGAGGTAAACCCTTCCCCCTGTGGCTAAAATAATAACAAATGATAAAATGCATTATTATAATACACACAAAGAAACACATTGCATTGTTTAATGTTTAAACAGTAAGATACAGATCAGAATAGACATATAATCACAGTTAAATATTAACTGTTTATTACTTTGATTATATAATGACAATAATGGTGTTTCTAATTCCTAATGCAGATAGCTATATTTCAATAATGTATAATTCTGACCTCAGAGAGGGAGAGCCTGTGGTGGAGGAGGGACCAGTGAAACTGCCTGAGGAAGCTTCTGGAAGTGTTGAGGGATCTGCATTTGAACCTGAATTTGTGTCAGACAGAGCCCTCGTCTCAGAGGTCCCAGAAGCAGGTTCTGGGGTGTCATGGCAATACCAAGGTACATGCTAAGTGTCCCCTATAGAACCAAAGTAATCAACCAACAGTATTTATACTTTACTGAACTGTAATAAAGATGAACTTTGTGTTTCTGTGTAATCTGACCCTCCTTTTTTTGTCTAGACACAGAGCTTGTGAAACCCCACAGGTCAGCTCAACCAGCAGCACAGGAGCTGGAAGAAGATCACCTGCTGCAGCCGTAGACGGATGCACACACACACAATATTCTGCTGTTGGGCTTCCAGACAACAGTTGAGAACAGATTTTATCTGGTTAACCATAATTTTATGCAAGAAAAATATTCCCCTAACTCTTTTGAAAAATTAAAGTGTAACTGCACGCTAAAATTTGGTTTTTGAGCTGTAAACGATCTGCGATGAGACACATCAATGCTAGTGTTAATATCGACAAAATTCCCGTTTTTATAAAAATCTGCATTTTATGTGCTGAAAACAGAACTACACATCATATCCGTTAAAAATCACCCCAGGACCTGGATGGTTTTCATCGGCACACTTAGTAGCACATATGCCATCAAATACAAATGTTAATGGGGGTCCCCCTCTCAGCCCCTCCCCTCCCCTCACTCAGCTCCTTTGTAAGTTGTAGTGGGTGGAGTCAGGCTCCACAGGGTGCAGTTAAACTTTAATAATAATAGACATTTTGTTGCTTTTAACTTTGCATTTACCTTACCTGTTTTAAGATGAATATGTATTTTTTAAATATAAGTTATAATATATGCTCTTATATTATATATATATATATATATATATATGTATATGTGTTTGTTTGCAATGGATCCAAATAAATTTCAACATACCAGTTAAATTCATATTGAAGGGTGGCTATATTTTTGCTTTAATCCTTTCAAGAAATGCAATTTGGGCTAAAATAACTTGTGATAGTGAGCATTTTAGCATGAACAATAAATCCTGATTGATAATGGACATTTTTTGTAATTTTCTAAAAAAGATTAGTATGTATTAACATTTTATATTATTTGATCATAAAGTAATAACAATACATATATGCTGCTGACATCTATGCTGTTCATGGGCGTCTCTACATATGGGTCGCCCCGGGTGGGGCCCTGTCAGTGCCAATGTGGGCCTATTGCGTCATAATCAGGCTATGACTACAATATGTGTCTGTAATAAATGTTGGTGGAGCTTAATTACAAAACTCCAATGAAGTGTCCCAGATCTGTGACACCGAGCGGGGAGAAGGGAGTGCAACCGAACGAAAAAACGAAAAACAACAGACGGGGCCAAAAGAGCGACGAGTCACACGCCTTGTCCTTTAATAGAACGTAAAGAACAAAAAAAAAAAAAAAAAAAAATAGGTTAAAAGTCCTCCCAGGAATGTGATCAGCATTGTGATCCTATAAAAATAAATTAGGTTAAAACTTGTCAAGGTACATTCTAATGTATTGTTGTCATAAAGTCAATCAGCCACTCGAGTGGCTGACTGACAGACAAGCCAGACTCACTATGCTGATTACAATCCTGGCAGGACAAGTTTTACAACAAAGGCTGTTTGCAAATGGCTGGATGCAAATGGGGGAAAACACTTGAAATGTATATTGCAAGGCGAGGGGGCTTGCTGTAAGATCTAAAGGTTGGTCCGGCCTAAATTAACTGCCCCCCTTTCTTCTGGAGGATGAGACTACAGTAAGAACAGATGATAGTATTTCTTATTTCAGGTGATCTAATTGTTCTGAGGAACAAATGGGTGGACTTCATTTACTGTCCTCCTAGTTGTGTTTAGCATTGTGACCCTATCACAATAAATTAGGTTAACCTCTTCATCACTAGGCCAGACGTGTATATTAATAGAAACTAAACATATATATATATAAAAATAAGCATAACTCAACAAGTTAGAGGGGGGGGGGGGGTTGTTCTGTGGGCAACCAACCTAGGGATGAAGAGGGTAACTTCTTAAAAACACAAGCCCCCAACACAATATTGCCTTTCATATATGTCAGTCTGACAGATGGCCAAGATCCAGTGTGGGACACACTGCAGGGGGCTTACTCTGAGACATCTGTATCTTCCTCGCTCACCTCAAGACATTAGACTTCCCCTTATCAACATCCTCAGTGTTAAGTTAGCCAATAGAACTTAAGACAGACTTACCCCCAGTTCTCTCCTGTATAAAACATGCCTATTTCTGATATGGGGAGGCTTTTGGTGGTGTTTCTCTGGACCAACTGACTGGGTGTGCTCTCTGTCTCTATATTTTCCTCTGCTTCTGTCTTGGTCATTATACCATGGTATGCTGTGTCTTGGGTAATAATTGTATGTTTATTGCTACTTGCCTTAATAGTCACTTTTGTTAACCTTAAACTACAATTCACACTGTTATACTGACAATATTCATACCATGTCGATTAATTAATTATGCATCTGTTCAACAAACGATCTGGGAAACTTCATTAGTTTTGAAATGAGTCTCCACCATTGTGGTTACAAAAACATTGTTGTTTTGGTTGGTTCACATGCCCACACCTGCTGTGCTGAATGTTCTCTCTACTCCTCATCCTACTCAGCTCCTATAGGCTAAACTACACCATTATTTAATTATTTAATACTTTTAATTTAATTTTCAACACCACATCCTGAAGAAAGAACACGTTGTACAAAATGTCCATGGGATGTTGTTGCTCAAGCTCAAGACAATTCTTGGTTGTCTGGACAAAATGTAATTTTCCTGATTCTGAACAGGCCTACTGTTGTCTTTTTGTATCTGTTGGAAACAGTAAAATATCTCTACTCAAATATAAATCTGTGGCCTGAACGTTGCCTTACCTCTACTATACACTGGTCCAGGAGCTATCTCTCGTTTTGTGCTTTTCTCTCGTGGAAAAGTACAATAAAACGTATTTTGTATGAACAACAACTGGTTAACCTGACATGCCAGAGGAATTGTTGTCACATGTCCACGGCGAAATAATACTGAAGCTCGCGAGATCAGGATGGTCTCGCGAGGCTAACTACTGGGGTTCCTGCTGCAGTCGAACCCAATACATCCATGGTCGAACCCCCGCCCATGCATATGTCTTTGGTTTGGTCACATGACAGTAAACCATACTGCTTCTTGTTCTTGGTTCAGATAGCAACAGAAAGATTGGGCTACAGACGGAGGTAGGCTAGCAGTTAGCTTCAACTGTCTACACAGCCGAAATGGTAAGTGTAAAACAAACAACAGCTGATTAAATTGACCGTGTGCCTTATTGCATTGTATCTGAACATACAGGGCGTTATCATTTTGGCGTCGGGAGTTTCACATTTAAGACTACCGGTACCGGTACTGTAGAATTAGCAACCAGAATGCCTGAATTAGCATAGTACAAGGCCGTAAAGTAATTTAGAATGGTCGCTGGATTATCACAAAAGTAATATTAATAAGCATCTTTATATCATAACAATACAAATATTGCAGCTTGCGTTGTACCGTACTGTTAAATCCATTATAAACCACTATGAAGGCTGAGGACATCTTGTTAGCTGCCTACAGTAACTGTATTGTAGTTAATAACAGTATGGCTGGATGCAGTTTGCCAGAGCCTGGCTTTAAATACCTTTCAAATTGCATAGTTATTGAGGTCTGGATTTAAAGTTGTGCTGGAAAACGTTGACTGTTTTTTTTTTATTTGACACAGTAAACCCGTAACCACCCACAACAGTGTTCCTGTATGTTTTATGAACTCGATGAAAGCAACACTGTCACTATCGGAGTTCCATTCCCTGTGACAGATGTTGTAATATGTATTACGTAGCACGTTAGTACCACACCACTGTTAATTGTGTAAGTGTGTCAAGCATGACCCACAGAACCAGATCTATGGGTTTCAATTTCCAACAGGGACTAGGCCTAATATGGAACAGTAGATATGTCATAGCAATGCTCTCATAATACGTTTCTGATGATGCTTCTACATAACCAAATTGTTGTATCAGTTCAACATCTACCACTGATAATATGCTTTGCTTGACTAATCTATTGATATGTTTAAATTCTCCATTGTGATAGGCAATGTGATATTAGTCTAAGTGCAATTTATTTGGGTTCATTTTACCTTCACTGTAGTCCAATGCACAGGCTAACGCAACTACATTTAGAGCTGACCTTAGTTACCGAAATACATGTCAGATAATGTCCTGAGTTGTTCATAATGAGCTGTGGGCATGTGCCCCTAACTTAGTCTGTTGCCATTCTATTCTCTGAATGCAGAGCTTTCTAGGGGGTTTGTTTGGGCCCGTATGTGAGATAGACGTGCTCCTGAACGATGCAGAGAACAGAAAGACAGCTGAGCTGAAGACAGAGGATGGCAAAGTAGAGAAACACTACCTGTTCTACGATGGAGAGTCGGTGTCTGGAAAGGTGAGGTAGTTCTCAAACTGGGTGAAACAAGACCCCTAATTATGTAACGCCATACAGTCTGTGTTTAACCTGAGTAAATAAAATCTCATAGACTCTCATAATAATCATGTTAATACTTACTCCACTAGGACTCGTCACCTCTCAGCGTAAACTCATACTGTCACGGTATTTAATTCAGAAGATAAACTATGCAACAAATGAATCACTCACTGAGCTAAACTGCCCAAACAAAAGAAAGAAAGGAAGGGGGGGGGGGGGTTTCACATTAATTTGCTCTTTTTATTTTTCAGGTAAATTTGAATGTTAAGCAGGGTGGAAAGAGGCTGGAGCATCAAGGCATTCGCATTGAGTTTGTTGGACAGATAGGTAGGTTTACTGAAAACTGCATATTTATAGCTTTGTCTGTTGCCAAGAGCCACTTATGGGGTTTATTATCACCTCTTTCCAAAAAGTACTGACTGGTGACTTCAAGATTGCCGTCACACCTACCTTGTCTTGCGTGCACCCAACTTTTCCTTCAAGTTCTTTTTGACAGCACTTGAGTGCAGCAAAACAAGCAATCCCTGGTACGGTTTGATGCACACACAGTCCACACACCAGTCAGGTTATCTGTACACAGTATAGGCTAATCCTGGCTGGGGCTGGTGGAATTCCATGACTTGCAACTAAAATCCCCAACACATCCCTGTGTGTGCGTGTGCGTGTGTGCAAGGACACATTGAGTTAGTGCAATGAGAAAGCTGCAGACCTTGTGGTCAAAACAAGTGTGAAATCACCCTAAAATGTAAAAGTTACACTAGATATTGTTACTTTAAGTGTTCTGATGGATACTGTATGGACATGGCTTAATACCGAGCTTGAATTTATTTTTGATGTCCACTTCACACTCTTCTGCATTGTGTGTAATTTGTTATAGATAGAGTAATTTGCATTAGTCACACTTCATGTCTAAAAACTCCTTGTGACGTGTCAGCAATGTGCTTCCTAATGTGGCTATAATGCTTATAAGAGCATGTGGTGGTAGTCATATGTGGGCTGCTGCCATACTGGAAAATAGCCAATTTTATTCTGTGAGTGAAACTAACAGGATAATGATGGAACCATTTATTTAAGGTCTTGGCTATGGTTTGGAAATAAGGCTAAGGTCGAAAACAACCTGTTTTTGTTTTTTTCTCTCTAAACATTGTGTCACCCTGTTTCAGAGCTGTTCTCTGATAAAAGCAACACCCATGAGTTTGTGGACCTGGTGAAGGAGCTTGCTCTACCTGGAGAGCTCACTCAGAATAGGAGCTATGACTTTGAGTTCATGCAGGTGGAGAAGCCATACGAGTCCTATACTGGAGCTAATGTCAGACTCAGGTATTTATAAACACTATTTTGAGTGAAATGTCTTCAGATCTGTTGTATACACAGGATAAAGGTGTCTCCTTAATTTGGGCAGTCATGCCTCTCTCAGTTCTACAAGATGTATAGAAAACTAGTTTTTATGTTCACTGTTTGAGTTAGGTCAGATGATTGTGATATTTTTAGACAGACTGTCTCAGCCACAATTGTATTTTGTGCATGCAGTAATAATTCTTTACAAACATAGGGTCTGTTTTCCCCAGCAATACTAAAACTATATAAAATGTTCTTTAGATATAAAATAACTTGATAATGGGTAAAAGGTAATGCTGAATTAAATTAAATAAACAATGTAATAAAAGCGGAATGCATATTAAAGCTACACTACCAAGCATCCTATATCCCTTGTTTGGCCATTAGATGGCAGCACATGTTTGTAAACAATCACACCAACCCCTCCCCAATGTTATTTACATCTTATATATATCTATATCTATATATCAATCTCTTTTTTTGGCTCAGCGGACATATCGATTATGTGCCTTATTACATGCCTTTTAGTACTTTAGGACTTATTATACAAAGTCCATAGGCTAAACTACTATATGTCTGCATCATTTTATATCAAGTGTAAATATTTAATGAATCTTGTGAATATCTCAAAGCCACACTGATGTAAATAATTTTATGTTTATTTCATGCCAGGCAGTGGGGTTTGTAAAGTGCCATTGCCAGTGTTGTCCAGTTTCTGAAAAATAAAATGCATTTGTATTACCCTACAATCTAGGACTCACGTCTCCGACCCACCCACATCTAGTAGCCAGTTGTTACGCATCACATGAAATGAGCTGTAGGTTGGTATCTTTCAACGTGTCAATTGACTATTTTCTGTACCTAAAGCAAATAAGCTATGCAATTTACGTTGAGACATACTAAATGATGACGCTTGCACACTTACACTAATGGAAGGCGTAGGCGATACATCTCCTGCTAGATATTGGTGGAACTTTTACCGGTGTCGAGGCAAATAGATCCTCGTACTTTTCAAAGCTGAAAAACAAACAACACAAACTATATGATTGCATGGTGACCGTGCGAATTGGCTGTGAAAGTTGCAAGGTGCAACATAAGTGTTAGCATACTCCTGCTAAAGCTTCAGTAGTCGCGTAAGCCTCATAACAAACCGTCCACCCGTCAATCTACTACACTACGGTAGCATACATTACACAGCCAATCCAACACAAAAAACGAACGTCATTTTATCTCGCTACAGAGTTGAAAATAGCATGGAGAAGTAGGCTAGCATAAGAGTAGTCCTTTTTCCATCTTTTAGAGCTCTCCACCTGTGGAAATATTTGTACATATTGACACCTTGAATACTGTGTTTTACTTCACAAAGAAATGCATAGTGCTTCGCATCAGTGCCATTATTCAGTGTTTGGTCAGATCTGCTGTGCTGAATACGCTGCAGACTCAATGCTCATTGGCTCTGATCCACGTCTGTTAAAGTAGGTGGAACAAATTCGGTCCGTACTCGGCAATAACAACAACTGTTGAAATGGCTATATCAACAATATTGAGAGGTGGTCATGAAAGGTGTTGAGGTCTGAGGATTACATTTAAATAACCCTTTTCATATAAAATATGAAATATTCTACATTGTAGAATGTTAAAATATTAGGTAGTGCAGCTTTAAAAATGTAAGATGCTTAGTCAGTTTAGCGAGATTGTTACTTGTCTGATGTTGACGCAACAGTCAAGTTTGTTTCGTGTGTTTGTAAAAACCTAAGCCTAAGATCTAGCTTTTTGATAAAACATTAGTGTTACAATATTTTGTACATTAGGCAAATATGTTGACCAGGTTGTACTGTATCTTATGCACTTGGAGTGCGTGTGTGTGAGGTTAAAATTTACTATATAGCTGTAATGTGTTAGAGGAGGGGGCGAGAACAGACGCAGACGAAAGCGAAAGCTGAGACTGCGTTCACGAGCTTTGCACTTGCCGTTCAATGAAGTGGCTTCACAAAGCCATAAAAAAAACATATTACAGCCACAGTAACCAAGAGGCAAACAATAACAGACAAAGAACCAAAGACAATCCCCAACCAATACCCCAACACAGCTGTAAACAATAAAAAATCAACACAAAAGGAAGCGTTTGGGGACCTGGGCAAACAGTGACTATAGGTGGATTCAAACCGGCAAAAAAGTGCGTCTGGGAAGGTGCACCGCCTAACGGCTCAGCTGTGGATGTTACAATAGCAGTCAAAGCTTACATGTAAGCAATCGTTTTAAGATCACCGGTTATGATCGCATACTTTCGGCAAATTTTGTCTTGATGTAGTCGACACTGAAGGCCTAGTGTCCAATGTCACGGTTCGCTACTGTCTTAACATGAAATAATGCAAATGGTAAACTAGAGTAGGATATAGCCCACTACACAATTTCAGTTTCTTGGTTGAACTAGGCTAGGCTATTTTATTATAAAATAAATATATTACTAAATAGGTCTATAAGACCTGCGGATACAGTGCAATACAGCAATATATCCTAAATATATTCTCATTTTAGAATAATTTCCGAACTGACCAAACAAAATCGCAGCCAGAAGTAAGCCTATAGCTCTACCTTAAAACACACGTACCATAGCGTATGGCTGTGTTTGCTCGTGATCTTTCACTTTATATTCAATAAATGAATCAATTGCATAGGTTCCCCAAGTTTTAGAAAAGTGTAAGTAGCCTACTGTAGATTTAGTCTAGTTAGCTAGGCCTAATGCTGTCTAATGTCCCATAGTATTTTACTGCAATTTTCTCAACTTCTTTTATTGAAAGTTGACAGAGTTGACCTGTTGGGATGCCAGACAGAATTTTATTTGTCCGACAAATTGCAGATTGGCCTTCTGATTGGTCAGTCTGCCTGTCAATCAAGTTCTTTGGTACTGGACTTCGATTGGTGTAAAATGTTACATCATGATAATATATGAGCATGTTACCAAAATGAATGAAACACAAAAATTAACTTTGCTGGCAGACCCAAGGCCCTCATGGGTGCAAGGCCCTGTGCGGTGGCACACTTCGCACAGCCCATGCATCGTTTCTGGTCGATGCAGCTGTTCACTATTCACACTACCAGTTTTGGACTCCTTGACAGGTCTGATCAAATCCAGTCAGGCTTTGTGATGCATCGGCGATACTCTCAGCTTGCATTGTTTAACACAACCTGATCAAGGCTCACTGAAGTGCCATGTGATTTCCTTCAGAGCTTGGGCTTTTGGCTGCACTCAAAGAATAAACTCATCAGCAAGCAAAAAACTGGACTTAAGTCGTGTAGTGGCATAACTGAACTATTATAATAGTAATAATAACTAGGGTTGCAAGCAGCACTAGGGCAGTACATATCAGTACTATCAACATATCGCTCAATCAATCAATAAATCAATCTTTATTTATATAGCACTTTTCATATAAATTAATCTAACACAAATTGCTTCACACTACAATGTCAGTAAAAACAATACATTAAAAAAAAGTAATACGACCACTCATGTTACACTCACCATCCCAACCCTCCAATCACAAACAAACATTGGGAGTCCCATTCCCACCATCCCCAAAACACAAACCACCAGGGACC
>JAODOY010084235.1:0-14501 GCA_025399855.1 Forbesichthys papilliferus
TAGTGTGGTTTTCCACTTTGATTTTGAGTGTGACTCCATATCCAGACCTCCATGGGTTGATACATTTGATTTCCATTAATAATTTTTGTGTGATTTTGTTGTCAGCACATTCAACAATGTAAAGATGAAAGTATTTCATATGATTAGTTAATTCATTCAGATCTAGGATGTGTTATCTTAGTGTTCCCTTTATTTTTTTGAACAGTGTATATTATATGGTACTAATGTAAACAAATGTATTTGGTGAAACATCTATACAACATCGCCCCCAAGTGCTAAAAAATATATTAGTAAAAAGAAAATAAGAGTTAAAGGACATTTAACTTTTTACTACTCAAACTTTAATTAAAGGTGTAGTCAGCCATCTTGGGACCATAAAGGGAATAGCCTTGCAAGTTTGTAGATTCTGTAGATTAAAGAATAATGCCGCTTGATGCCTTTAAATTGAAAGTCGAAGCGCGTTTGGCTCCACTGTACTTGTATTTTCTTTTAGTTCATTTGAGAAGGCACTGGCAGACCCCACCTTCCTCCCAAAAATAAAACCTAATTGGATCTGCACGAATCACATAAGTGGCCTATTTTGGATTGAAAATTGCAAATTTTGCCAAAATTTGAAATCTACTAAATGCACAAGTTGGGTATATTGTGTACAGTATGTGTCCATTACTATTGTGAATATGTTACTGGATGTGTCATAAATACTTGTGAAATATTATAATGTGCATTTACTTAAAATGCAGGCCAGTAAAACAGTTAAAAGAATGCCACGCTCTGGTATAAGTGCCTTTTATTCACATGAACAAATAGTGCTGAAACCAATACTAGACAAACTACAGGTAACATGCAACATGAAAAAATAAGCATTGTGTCAAGTGAATCCCTCTAACCGTAATTCAGAAGCCAGAAGAACAAATTCCCATTTTGTTTCCAAATACTGTTTATTTTCATTTGCTGTCAGTGTTATAAATATAATAGACGAATTATAAAGCATGTATACTGTAAATCCTTGTTGAAGCCAGCCTCTGAACTTGCCATGATATAACAGCAAGAACATTACCCTAAGATGTAATTTCACATCATGATGCGTTTCCTGTAACACTACTTAAAATCAGCATCATAGTAGAATCCAAACCCAAATCGAAAACCAGCTGTTTCCTTCATGAATCCAACAGTCACCAGTCAAAACAAAATCTACCACGTCTAAGGTGTGGCAGAGATGGGAGTGGAGATGGGGACGAAGGGGCGGAGGGATAGGAAAATGTGCCTCTTCCTTGTGCAGTTTTTTCTGATCTCTATTTTTTAGGCAAAGGGGTTTGTTCTCATGTTAAACCAACTGCACAGCTGCTGCCTGTAGGTAACCTTGCAAGTACTGGAGGGCCTCTGAGTTTAGACTGGTACTTATCATAGAGGGAACCTGCAAAAGAGGATAGCACGGCGATGAGAAGCAGTGATCGCACTAAAATAAAGACAATAGTGATCTAACTTAAGGTACGGCCAAACCGTACCCGTCCAGGACAAGCGGTGGAGAGCTTGTGGAGCGACTGGGCCAGTAGGATCTTGGGATTGCCTACAGCCTCTCCGATGGGGTCATGTTCCTTCTTCCCGGCAAACGCCAGCTGGGAGAAAGCCGTTTGATAGCCAGGCGTGTCCTCGATGTCGATGAAGTGTTCATCGTCTGGGATGCTGTCGTCTTCTGGCAGCTCAAATAGGCCAATAAGAGCCTGTAGTAAGGGGGTCCTGGGGGAACACACACACATGGACTACAATAGTAACCTCATACAGCATGTTATTGAGGTGAACTAATGCTGCAATAAAAACACAACAGTTAAACATCCATCCGACAGATCCTTAAAATGTTGCCTTTACCATGCTGTCACAGCAGAGAGGAAACACAGAGGGGATCATTTAGGGTCTCAGGAAAACCATGTTGGAGAAAATAAAATAAAAAAACAGACTACTCTGGTTTATATATACTGACTGTAGCAACAATAGAACATAAACATGAGTGTTGTGGTTGTTACCAGAGTTTAGTGTACTCTGTGTCCATCATTGCAGGACATTCCGTGAGGACCTTTGTAATACCAACAGCACATATCTTCTTCTCCACTGAGCCAGAGACTTTCTGCACCTCTGGAATTACTATTTTCTCCAGCACCATGCCAAACATTCTGCAATACAGCATGCCACATAATTAGACAAAAGGTGAAGAAAGGCAAAACTTTAGCTCAACCTTATTATTTGTGAAAATGATAGATAGCCTTTTATGGAAGGTATTTCTGAAATTGTTTGCTAATGACCGTAATGGTTTGGATGGGGAAATAAATACTAGTTACATTATTTTCCATGCTGCCCTGGTACCGCTCATGGAAGGAAATCAATGTCAGCTCTCATTATGTGCAATCTGTGAAGTTTGTATTATGTCCTCACTTACTTTGGCTGTATGTTATCAAAGATTTCTTGAAGGTCAATTGCTCCATATTTGACACAAGAGAGATTGATAAAAACCAACAAGCCTGTAGAAAAGGAAACATGAAGTTAAGAAGTGCATATAGTAAGGAATCTAGTCACAATCTAAGAGTATATTCACATTGTCACGTGTTATAGTAATGTTATGGTTATACTGTAGCAAAGCCCCAATAGACATTTTACCAGAAGAGAGTTAGCCATGTCAAACTTTTTTAAAAAAAATTATTATAATAATATAATATGAAGTCATACTTCCTATTACATTTGAAGTATGGCTGGGCCTTGCCTTTATCGGAGGCGCTCAGAGCGCCTCTGATTCTGGGCTGAAGGGCGGTCGACATCATTTGTGGTTTTTCCTGTTATCCAATTGAATGATCTGAGATGGGGGCCTTGGTGTCAACAACATTTACAGTTGCTAGGAAAGCACATTCATGGAGGAGATGCTGTCGCTTAGTTCAGTTTTCTGCTTGACTTCAGGAAATTGAAAGACCGGCTACATCCAGTATGTCTAGGTAGGCTATCTGTTGTCCATGTTAGGTCTATAACAACATCTTTAGACATTTTCACTAATTCATTTTGACGAAGAGACAGTGAATCCAGTTGATGTGATTATTTTGTTTATCAGACAAACTGCTGCAAAAAGCAACACCCTGGCCTTCTGATTAGTCAAAGTGCCTGTCAATCAAACTCTGGCGAATTGTTCATTAAAATGGAGCTAGGGTTGCACGATTTGATCAAAAAGTATAATTGCGATTAGTTTGGCAAATATTGCGATTGCAAAATAGTAAGCAGCTCTCATAATTCTGTTTCCTTTGTTATCAAAGTTTAAAAGTGCTCTGTACTATAGTACTAAACACTATGTAAATTTACAATATAGTAACTTTACATGCCACATGGATTTATAGACAAGTCCATCTGGGAAGCCGTCCATCAAAACTGTTTTAACTTTCAAAAAAATACTTGGTTGATTGGATGAACCTTCTGTCACATTGAAATTTTGGATCGCCCAAGTGAAAGAGGTATTTGATTAAGTGAACATGGCCAATTGAACCCAGGCCATTATGTTTTCTTATTTTTTTTGCATGGTAGCGGGGGTAACTTTTACCTGTCATTCGGGAAATCTACCTATTCCCAGAATGGGCAGTCCAACTATGTTTAACACAGTAGTCTCCCTTTCTGTGACGTTGCTGGTGTCAAAATAACACCAAACATTGCATTTCTCTTTTGCATCAAGTTAGCCTCTGCATGCTAGTTTGCATCCATTTTCAAAATAATGGAGTAAAGGAGGAAAACACAGCGTTGTCCATCTTCCCAAACACGGAAATCTTAACAGAGCCATTAAGGAGACAAAAATAGACGATGCAAAGTAAATAAAGAGCTCTACTGTTTCCCCCCGGTTGGCGTGGTTTTTCTAACAAGTTGCGCTTCTCAGGGCAGGGGGGCCTAAATTGACAGGATACCTATATCTCATGTCATATTTATTATGAGTGTTGCGCTAGCATGCAGCAAATACATGCAGGTTATCATGCACTTAAGCTCACCATGGGTGACACATCCCTACAGCTGTAACATACCTTGACTGGACAACAGTATTAGAAATATTATTGTGCACTTACTCTTGATAAACTTTGTGGTTTTGGAGCTTTGGAGCCTCTGTAAGAGCAAGATGAAGATCTGTTTCCTGTACTGAATTAGTGACTCTCTATACACAGTTGGAAAGGAAACAAAGTGAGCGACAACTCTAAACAATTGTACCCCTCCCCAAAAAAGAAAAGAAAATGGCCTCTGACTTACGGGGGCATGTGCTCTACAATGCTGTTTAGAAGATAGAACCCTTGGTGGTCATTGGCCTTGGAGGCTAGAAGCTTCTGAAAGACTCCTAGCAAGCCAGGCTACAGAGGAGAAAATAAAAGAATGTACATTTATATAGAAATGCAATTGACAATAACACTGATATCATTTATTATAGATTACGTTTTCAAATGATTCATGTAGGGCTAGTTTCACAGACATGGATTAAGCCTAGTCCTAGGCTAAGACCTTTTAGATCTTCATCGAATTGTATTTTTGATCAGGGACTAGTCTAAACCCATGTATGTGGCAGCAGCCCATAATATCTGGCATGGATTAAACCAGTTGAGAATCCACACTGATATCACATACTATCTTGTCGGCAGCAGAGCTGGCAATGGCTGCGCTGCCTTTCTCCAGGTAGGCCTGGAGCAGGCGCACCAGAGGGGGGATGTTGCCTGTCCTCTCCCACAGCACGGGCTGCAGCAGATGGGGGAACAGGGCCATGTAGGAGGAGGGGATGGAGCTGGAGTGGATCTCCAGCAGCAGTGACATCACCTGGAACACGTAGGGAACGAACTCTGCAACGCACAGCGGGGCAGACGTGTAAGCACGCGTGAGAAACAAACAGGGTCGTAAGGACAACACTGGCAACGCTACGCACCCTGAACGTCGCTCTGGAGGATCTCCGTGAAGACGGGGAAGAGGGCCTCCTCGAAGCTGTTGACGGTCGCGGGGTTGGCCTTGCAGGTGATGCGGATGGACAAGCACATGGACTCGAACAGGTAGTGGTTAAAGTGGGGCTTGCTGGGGTTCTAGCAAAGGGGACAAGCGTTGTATCGGTGAAAATAGAGTCAAGACTCAACCTGTGTGTAATCTAGGAGCATGTCTGAACGTTTCACCTTGCTGACTAGAAGCAGCTTGTGAGTGAGCTGGCCAATCAGGGTGGGGATGTACGGAACAATAGTTTCCTGCAGGAGGGAGAAGCTGCGCATGATGGCTTTAAAATAAAACAAAAGAAGAGAAGCAAAAGGTTCAGGAAAGAAAGAATGCCCTGAATTGTTCCTTTAAAAGGAAAACAGTGCATGTGGTAAGGCAAACACAGAGGTGAGATAAGCAGCTACATACCTTTCATGATATACTCGTTCTCTGAAGACCCAGGGAGAGCTAGGGCCTTGAACAAGTTGTTGAGCAGCTGTTCTGTGAAGGGAGACATCTCTGCTGCTGTGATACTGCAAGGCAGGGATGAAACCAGCATGCAACTCAATTAGATCTAGTTAAGCTATACAGGTAAGTAGACTGCCTAGAATACGATATGGGTGTCATCAAGTCAGTTGTGAAAGCCGTTTCTGATTCAGCCTATATACTGTATTCTGGATCATGTAAAAAGGTAATTACAATTACAATTTATAAAGAAAATATTTACTTAAGTTTCTGTTTTTAATATGTATTTAAAATAAAAGGAATAGAATATATATAAAGAGATGAGACCAGTTATAGCAGTGGTTCTCAACCTTTTTTGGACCAGCGCCCCCCTGACCATTATGCAGGTGCCTTACCGACCCCCATCAAATAAGATGATTGACATTTTGACAAATTGTGCCATTCATAGACAACATAAATAAACCTGTTGTGTTGTGCTTACACGTTTTATTTTATTCCTAGACTTAAATATTATGTTAATGATTAATGAAGACTTTAAAGTTCATGACCGGACCGATTTAGACACCGCAGAGAAAAGTTGCAGCGGTGGATCAGCTATAGCTAAATTGGCAATTTGTGTAGCTGAGTGAGCCGGCTGATGTCTCCCTCACTTTGATGGTGTTAGAAACAAGTGTTCTACTCTTACTTTGACAGCATAAGCTTGGAGTGTTCATTGTTTTTTCAAAACATTTCCAGAAATACCTTCTCATCTTCTCCTTAAATTTGGAGAACAACTAAAATGTGGGCTAGAAGACCTAAATATTCCGACGACTCTTGGTGGTGAAACCTGAAAGTGCATTCAGGTTTTCACAGGGAAGGTCCCCACTTTTGGATTTTGGATCAGTCCAGTCCAGTCGAGCAGGGCCTGAAAACAATGTTTTCAGGCCCTGCTCGAAGCAAAGCGGCCATAGCCTACACGGCCGTAACATTGACTGGCCGTTCCGGGAAATTCCCCGATTCTCCCAACCAGTACGACCCTGGTTACAGACCAGTTGTTTTTAAGTAGTTGATAGTTTTAACTCGTATTGTGGGGGCAGTACAGTTAGTGTTGAGAAACACTAAGTCATAGAGATACTTTTTATGTGCCTAGAGCTACTATGTATCCCCTTAGTGTATGAGGATGGAAGAGCTCCACCGTTCTTCTGTATCTACCTTAATATTGTCACAGAGGCTCACATTAGAAAAGTTTCAAAAGAATACACTCCTCCTGGTGCAACGACAAGCAGTGTGCAAAGTACAGAAAGGTTACAACAGGTTTGTAAATAATCCAGCTCAAATCCTCCAGGTTATTAATGAAGATAACCATCTCCGGTTAAGAAAGGAGGGTCCAAACAAACGTCCATGTTTGATGCAGCAGGTGCAGATATCCTCTAGTCATGGCACAGCAGCATTCCACTAAATTGACCATGTGTTGTTATTTCCCAGATGGACTTACAGTGTAGAGTTGGTGGGGCCTCTCATGGTGAATAGCCTCTCCAGCGCGTGGGCAGCATAAGTGTGCTGGACGGTACTCTCTGCTTGAAGGTGAATGATTAGTAAAGGGATGGCCTGTAGCATCTGGTCCTTTGGGAGCTAACAGGAGGAACAGGACAAACAGAAGGTCTGAGCACTGTGCAAAAATCATATGGTCCTCTAGGGAGGGTGATGAACAGTGGGTCATACCTGGCTTCTGAAGATCATCACATACTTAATGGCATCTGCCTTTAGCACTGGAAACTCATTTACTAGGAATAAAGGAGAATACATGTACTTCATTTCCACTTTAATAATTCATTCATGCTTTTCATCATAACCTAATGTATAGCCTTTTTTTTAAACATCCATGTCTATTGTTTTGTTGTACTGTAATGATTTCTCACTTAATCAAACCAAACATGTCATGGCCAGTGAGCAGAGACCACTCAACAGCACATGGTGGTGTTAAGGGGTCTTGGTGTTCTCTTACCATTGGGGGATTTCAGATCTGTGAGAATGTGGTTGACAAAGAATTCCGTGAGATTCACCAACTCATTGGCTTGCGTTATCCCATGCTGAAAATAACGGCACACAGAATGGTTAGCCTGTTCAGTCCTAACGGCATCTGGCCACGTGTAAATGCTTGATAAACGTAGACACTGACTGCATTAAAAGAACTTCTACAACGCTCATTTTGACACGGTTAATACCTTTTGCGTCTGAGCTTTCGATGCCAGAGATGTGACCAGATAAATAGCAGCATCTTTATGCTTCCAGTTCACCCCTGGCTTCTTGGCGTACTCTCCGAGCATGGAGTTGACATATCCAGAGAAGATAGCGGTGACTGGGCCCTCAAAGAATTTACACAGGCCTCTCACTAGGTCGCACGCTGCTCTGCGGCGAGTGTCAATGTCTGCAGAACAACGGCCGCAAAAATAACTATTTGAATAGTCTCACATGGTGCAAAGTGATTACTCAAAATAAGCGCACAATAAGAATTATAATGGTGGCAGAGTGCCCTCACCAGAGCCTTCAAGGTCCCTCCGGATATATTCCTCAGAGTTATCTTCAAAGGCCTCTTCATCCGCACCTAGGAAGGGAAGAGCAGCAAAGGGGCTCAGTATCACAGCACGAGATCGCACATATGTGCCTGCTCACTGGTACAAACGTGTTTGGGGTGATTCCACATACTTCTGAACTCCATGTTGGGTACAATGACTTTCTCGCAAATGCTGGTGAGCGTGTTTTGGTCCTCAAACAGGTGCTTGTAATGTGGTCTTTCACACACTGACGCCAAAAACTGGATAGCATTGCTAACCAGCTGGAATAAAAAGCAGGTGTGCTATTAGAACAGACAATATCTTGGGGTGTGGGTGGATTTAAGAGATGCAGTGTCCTGTCGATAGCCTTACCAGGTCATATTTGACCTCCTGGCCAGTAGACACTAGCAGGTTCCAGATAGCGGTGACAAAACGAGGCAGATATGGTTGGAACTCTTCGTCATACTTCTGAGCGTACAGGGCAGCGTTGTCACAGATCTGAGACTTCAGCAGCTCGATAAGACCCGCCTCTTCCTCATCCTGCGGAGCAGGGATAACAACAACAACAACACAAACATGATGGTACTATTAATTAGCACCATGCTGCACTTAGTAGGAAGAAGAGAACAAAGTTGTGTAGCAAATTCAACAACTTACATCAGTTTGTAAAAGCTTAATATCCAATGTTAAAAGATTGTGGAAGTTGGTCATCCACGTCTCCATATTGTCTTCAAAGAACTCAGGAAGGTCCTGTAAAATATGTAAAAACATTTTAGGGTGCTTTTACACCTGCCTCATTTAGTTCAGTTGAATCTCACTAGAGTTGGTGTTCCCCCTTGGTTTGGGGTGTGAATGGAGAATGCACTCTGATGCGCACCAAACAAGCATACCGAGAACTGCTTGAAAAGGTGGTCTCGGTACGTGATCAGACCTCGAAACGAACCAACTACGCATTTCTGGACTAAACCAGCTGCCGTAATCAACAGCAGATGGCACTGTGCAATTTGTTTTCAATGTCTGCAGTGCTGCCAGTGAATTAAAACAATATTTTAAGCCGCATTCGGTCCAGACTTTCAGGTGTGAGACCATCTCTAAACAATCAGTATCCCATATAATAATACTGTACATGTATAGCTCCCAATGCCAGACAAGTCAAAATATGTTCTAAAAAACAAACAGAGCCAGTTGAGTAGAATCCTCCATCTTTTAGAGGAGGAAAGCCATAGAACACAGTAACAAACATAAGCTTTATGTAGTAAAAAGGAACTGACCTGGAAATTAAGACTGTAGAAGAGCTTGGAGATCAGTGTAAGGGAAGAAAATAGGACCTTTAAGGCATTGATATCATTAGCATGAGTCTGACACAACTCAATGGTGGCCTGAAAAGAAAAGGACAGAAAACATTTACAGATGAAAACCTACTTTCAGAACCACTGACTTCTTAACTATTACTTAAGAATACATTTATTAGAAAAATATAAATTATTGGGCGTATATTAATTGATGTCACAAACCTTAAACAGTTCTGTCAATGGTTGGGCAAATGTATCCAAGACCAGCTTGATTTCCAACCAAAGTTCATTTGACTTGAACTCGTGGCGGTACCTACAAAAGCAGACAGTTAAGATGTTCATGCGTAAAGCCTTTTCCCAAGGTATTTATCAGACGCAACTGGAATATGAAAAGTTAACCTTTTGAAGAGGGAGTGTGCAGTGCGGAGCACACCATTGATTATATGGAAGTCACCACTTTGGAAGCGGTTCACCATCTCTGTCAGAAGATCAGGCCACTTTTGAGGAAAGTCTTCTCTTCCAATAATACTGATGGCATCACTTAACTGCACATATGTAAATAGACAAGTGTATTCACTTTCAAAGGCCTATACAGGCAAGCAGAATATCATGTATTTAGTGGTGTTGTTTATATATCATGAGATGCTGCACCTGTTTTTGAATTTGTTCTGGACTGCTTAACATCAGATTAACAATGTTGGCTTTGATTGTTGTTCGGTCAGGATCAGAAATTTTATTTGGTTCATCTTCAACCTTAGAGAAACAAATTATACAATAACAAAGTTCTTGCTCATTTCAACTTTATGATAAGAGAACTATGCAGTAAAGTTTTGCTTGTTTTTTATCACTATTTACCATGCGCCAGTTCCTCTTGATATAATTTTTGAATGTAACTGCAGCACACACTCTGATAACATTGTCCTGGGATTTCTCCAACAATGTCAGTAGTAAAACAGGGTAATTCTGGTTTCCTTCAACAGACTCAAGAAACTTTTCAGCTACAAAAACACACAAACCCATACACACTCAAATGGCTTTCCTCTGAAAATACAAACGATGCCATCTATGAATAACTGTTTTATTCAATGAAATTCTCTCACCTGGACGTCTCACTGATGGATCTGGGTCTAATGTTTTCCTTAGGAACTCGGTGAGGGATTGAAGGTTAGCATCGTTCAACTCCATGCCGGTAAATCCACTGAAATAGGCAGGGGTTTGGAGTAAATGGTGGTCGGTACATTGTTAAGTTTATCACATTGCTTATTCCTCCAAAATCAGAATATGGACCATAATATAGCCTATACACGTAAATGTTTTTTTCCCAAATAAGGACATATTTCAAATGTTAAGTCTTCTAAATATGTGTTATATCGTTAAGTATTTAATATCAACACTGATTAATAACATGTCAGGATTTGCGATTAATGTCAATGTTAGTTAATGCTAGCAAGCTAGCCATCCAACTTGCTTGAGCAGCATTAGTGCTAACATCAGCTAGCAATGTCTTACTTTCAGACAGCCAAATATGTTCTACTACTAAACTGCAAAGTGACTAATTCAGGCTAGCATCCTTCACATTACATGCAACAGTAGATGAACACATACAACTAAAACTTACATGTACTACGTCTTGAAGAAATAAAACGGCTACCGGTAACTCCACCTGCCAACCAGCACACACGTTGTTATAGGTATATTATGGTTGCACTGGCATACAGTTCTACAACTTGCTAATGCTAGTGTTAGCTAGCCAATGAATCTGCATAAAACCATATATATTTCATCTACAAATAACATTACATTCCTAACTGACAGCTACAGTTGGTCGCTCTTGTCGTGACATGTATAACTATGGTATACCCTACCGTTACTAGTCACTTTAGACAGCTTGTGATGGGGATAGGTTCAATAACTTGCTTTCAAATGTCTCGAGCAGGAGGATCTGCGCGGTCAGTCTATTGCGCATGCGCATTGTCGGAAAGAACCCTACCAGACACGCCCACTGACCATGCCGTGACATCTCTCCACTACCGGTGCCGGTAGATTTATTTGAATACATGACCTGAGGACGCTGCCAACCTGCAAACGTTTTCGTAGTCTTAATAAACTTAGGTTCATATTTTTGGAAACTAAACCTAAAATGCATGTGTCACACAAAAGCAGGTGTGTTTTCTGTATAACCATTGTTAAATCATGATTGGTCTATTCAGGACATTCAAACACTTAAAGTAAAAGTCTTAACATGTTTAGTTTATGAAAGCATTCATCTATCACAGAATGACATAACAATAATGCACTTTGAACAATGTAGTTGAAAACACAAAATACAAAAAAACATCCTGAACAAAGGGCACATAAATGCAAACAATATATATCATAACAAGACACTTATAGTGAACTTAAAACCCACTTCTTTCAGACAACTTAGGGTACAGACCGACTGAATGACAGTCAACAATAATGCACTTGGAATAATACATTTGAAATGTTAATAAAATAAAAATATCTGGAACTAAAGTGCACAGCTCACATGAATGCAAACACGTTTTCACAACAGGACACTTCTATTGAGCTTGAACTCCTTTCCTGTCAGACAGGCTTGGGAGCAGAGGCTCAGACAGAAGCTACAGGCTACAGGTCGTATGTGTGGCGGATGTTAAGGGTGTCGCGCAGCATCAAGTCTCGGAGGCGCCACAGTGCGTCTGCCATGGTATTGTGAGCCCCCTTGCTCTTTAGCCAATGTGAAGGAAGCCGGCTTTCTTGCTCCTTGCTGAGACGCACATCTTTCTTCTGAACTGGAATAGGAGAAGTCCTTTAATTCCATCATCCTCATTTGCCATAATATTTACTGTGTGTATATATGTATGTATATATATATATATATATATATATACACACATTTTATTTTTTACTTTAACTATGATACAGTGTATATACATATATATGTACAGTATACACACACAGACACATAGTGTGTATGTGTATATATACAGTATATACACATACACACACACATATACAGTGGGTACAGAAAGCATTCAGACCCCTTAAAATGTTTCACTCTTTGTTTCATTGCAGTCATTTTCCAAAAATCTAAATAGTTCATGTTATTTCTCATTAATGTACACTCAGCACCCCATCTTGACAGAAAAAAAAACAGAAATTTTGAAATTTTTGAAAATGTATTCAAAAAGAAAAAAAAAAGAAATATCACATGGTCATACAGTAAGTATTCAGACCCTTTGCTGTGACATTCATATTTAACTCACATGCTGTACATTTCTGATCCTCCTTGATGGTTCTACTCCTTCATTGGAGTCCTGCTGTGTGTAATTAAACTGATTTGACTTGATTAGGACACCTGTCTAAGTAAGACCTTACAGCGCACAGTGCATGTCAGAGCAAATAAGAATCATGAGGTCGAAGGAACTGCCCAAGGAGCTCAGAGACAGAATTGTGGCAAGGCACAGATCTGTTCAAGGTTACAAATCAATTTCTGAAGCACTCAAGGTTCCTAAGAGCACAGTGGCCTCCATAATCCTTAAATGGAAGAAGTTTGGGACGGCCAGAACTCTTCCTAGACCTGGCCGTCCAGCCAAACTGAACAATCGTGGGAGAAGAGCCTTGGTGAGAGAGGTAAAGAAGAACCCAAAGATCACTGTGGCTGAGCTTCAGAGATGCAGTAGGGAGATGGGAGAAAGTTCCACAAAGTCAACTATATCTGCAGCCCTCCACCAGTCGGGGCTTTATGGCAGAGTGGCCCGACGGAAGCCTCTCCTCAGTGCCAGACATATGAAAGCCCGCATAGAGTTTGCCAAAAAACACATGAAGGACTCCCAGACTATGAGAAATAAGACTCTCTGGTCTGATGAGACCAAGATTGAACTTTTTGGCGTTAATTTTAAGCGGTATGTGTGGAGAGAATCAGGCACTGCTCATCACCTGCCCAATACAATCCCAACAGTGAAACATGGTGGTGGCAGCATCATGCTATGGGGGTGTTTGTCAGCTGCAGGGACAGGACGACTGGTTGCAATTGAAGGAAAGATGAATGAGGCCAAATACAGAGATATCCTGGAAGAAAACCGCATCCAGAGTGCTCAGGACCTCAGACTGGGCCGAAGGTTCACCTTCCACCAAGACAATGACCCTAAGCACACAGCTAAAATAATAAAGAAGTGGCTTCGGAACAACTCTGTGACCATTCTTGACTGGCCCAGCCAGAGCCCTGACCTAAACCCAATTGAGCATCTCTGGAGACCTGAAAATGGATATCCACCAACGTTCACCATCCAACCTGACGGAACTGGAGAGGATCTGCAAGGAATATTGGCAGAGGATCCCCAAATCCAGGTGTGAAAAACTTGTTGCATCATTCCCAAGAAGACTCATGGCTGTACTAGCTAAAAAGGGTACTTCTACTCAATACTGAGCAAAAGGTCTGAATACTTATTTCAGTTTTTCTTTTGTATTAAATTTGCAAAAAATTCTACATTTGTTTTTTTTTTTCTGTCAAGATGTGGTGCTGAGTTTACATTAATGAGAAATAACATTTAACTTTTTTGATTTTTGGAAAATGGCTGCAATGAAAAATGTTAAGGGGTCTGAATACTTTCCGTACCCACTGTATATATACACACACATACGCCATTATATGTAGTATCAAACCACTACAGTACTTATGAGAGCATCACACCTGAAAGAGTCTGGTCCCACTTGCTAATGGTGGAGGATTCGGCAGTAAGGCCCTCAATGTACTTCAGATATGCTTCAGAGTGAAGCAGGCGCTGGGGCTTGGGTGGAGCGGACACAAACATGGGAGTAGAGGGCTGGTGGACAGAAGGGTGTCCCATCTGTCCTTGTCCGGGGTATGGGGGCGGAGCCTGCTGCCCTCCACCCATCACACCCATCTGAAGAAAGAAAACATGTATTCACATGTGCAGTATTTGGTGAAGAAGATGAAGCTAAAACTGGGTTTTTATTGTCAGAATAGGTTTTGTTTTTCTTTTAATGTAAAAAAGCGACTTGCGGCTGCCATCTTTTTTATTAGTGCTGGGATATGGTGATATTTTATGTCTGCAGATAGTTGACACAGTTTACCATGCTTCCCTGAGGTTCATCATTAACAGTAAAGCTCTGACTCTGAACCATAGACTTGATCATTGGTATACCTTTTTTATACACACACACACACACACACATTATATATATAAATAATAAATAAATAATAAATAATAAATAATAATATAACATT
>JAODOY010084236.1:0-14500 GCA_025399855.1 Forbesichthys papilliferus
CAAGGGCCTATTTATTTATTGGTTAGATTTGTTTCTACATAGGAGAAACCCAGTATATGTTTGGAACAGAAGGAGATACTAAAAGTTTTTAAAAACAAACCATTTATTGCATTAGAGGCCCAGGTCTTCTATGTACAATCATCACACAACTCGAGTGTCCTTGAAAAAGGCCACGTTTACCACCAAATAGACATGCAGGTTTTACAGCAGATTCTTCCAAATGAATTCTCCCTTTGAAATGCAGCAGAACAATGACAGAGATGGATCAATTATTCCAGTATCAATAATAAAGGATATGTTATCATCATCCCAAAACATATGGAAAATACAAAATGAAGTACTCAGGATACGGTTGAATAAAATAAAAAATAAAAAAGCAATAATAAAATCAATCAAAGAAAGCAGACAATGTAACATTATTATAGATGCATTAGGGGCTCAAGCATTTAGCCACAAAGACCCACTGTTAACTATAATGTCACATTTTGGTCTTGGTGAATACAGCCCCAAGCTGCTCCTTCCCCCCGTAACATATACCCATCATTAACCATCCATAACATGACCTATATTTCCGTGGCAACGAAGCCAGCCACAATGACAGCCAACGTGATGTTGGACAATGGCTTTTAAAGTTCTTTAAATGTGTGCAGGCCAGAAGAGAACATGTCTCATAACCCAACAAAGCCACAGTCTCTATTCCATATGATTATAAATCACTCGAGAATGCAGGCCTACCAGACGAGGTTACACATCTGAGATCATGACACAGGGACACATAGATTCTCCAAAATGACCAGGCTGTAAACATGTTTATTTCGGCTGTAAAGTTGGTATACTGTACATTATATAGTATAAGAGTTGAGTGTGTTGTCTCAGCTGCAGATAATAATACATTTTATTTCAGGGTGCCTTCAAAACACTCAAGGGCACCTTACATTGTAAATAGGCGATTATAAAGTCAAATTCAGAGTTTCTCCTCAAGGTACGCTAGCTGCCCAATCTGTGTGCGTGTTTAAATAAGAATCTGTCAAGTTTACTTATTAAATAATCACATTACAGCCACAACAGAGTTTACAGCCCACATTTCACATGGAAACCTGCTCCTCCCCTAGAGCAAGAAAACGCTTCCATTAAAAACCCCATCGGTAAAAATGAAGAAACCTGGGGAAGGGACCACAGAGGGAGGAATCCATGGGGGGTAACACATGGGGGTAACATATGGGGGTAACATATGGGGGTAACATATGGGGGTAACATATGAGGGTAACCTATGGGGGTAACATATGGGGGTAACATATGAGGGTAACCTATGGGGGTAACATATGGGGGTAACATATGGGGGTAACATATGAGGGTAACGCACTGAGGTAACATATGAGGGTAACAGTGTTTAACAACTGGCAGACTAAAGACATCGCCCTACATGCACAGACGCACACACATGCAAACGCACGCACACAAATGCATACGTATGCACGCACACGCACACACACCAAAGAGACGACAAATGGAGAGAGTGAGCCACACAGGTGTGCTGGACTGGTTAGCCGCCGTGGGGGAAAGTGAAGGTAATGCCTGGAGAGCTTACGTGTTGCAGGAGGTCGTCTGGGAGAGTGTAGAGAGTAAAAAGTGAACGTGCCTCTGGGCCGCATGCACAAGGAGCACACCTGCGTGGATACGTTGAGGTACCTGTTGCAGGTGCGTGTAGAGGGCCTTTGTTGATGGTTACCTGTTTGTACTCTTACTGTATTGGTACAGTTCTCTACTGTCTGCAGAATGACCACGGAATGGTGTTGAGGTGATGGTGGAACAGTATCTGGAGTTCATTTTATTATATTTATTTGTTATTGAATATTATTATTGATGATAATAAGTATTATATTTTCTTTGCATCCAGTTTGTTTCGATAATATAATATAATAAATAGCTTACCTGAGATATACTTCCCTTCTTGTGTAACACCATGGTGGTGTTCCAGTATAATGCTTTTTTTTGTATAATTGATATTGCGCATGTTAAGAAGGCAACCAAAACCCACAAACGCAAGCTGTATATCAACAGCTTTGGCCCTGGCCTCTGAGCCACGCCACATGCATCGCTAGACAGACGTAAATTACACACCCAGCCATTTCCAAGTGTTAAACAATTATGGTTTTGTCAACATCGTCAATTAGTAGTTCTGGGAATGTCTGCTTGTTGTGGGCTATGCCTATAAGAACTAGAATACAGTAACGGGAGGAAGTTAGATTGTGTTTTCCCTTTGAATGTGTTACGGGTCCTCGGTATTCTATAAACTCGAAAGTGAATTACTTTGAATTTATAGAAATGACAATACATTTGAGTGGACCACACATGCATGTTTTTCCAGTTGGTAGTCTAGTACTGTATATCTATTTACCTGGGTTACAGACATATCTCTTTTAGACTTTTAGGTGTTTAACACCTTCATAACTAGCAGATATGTTGAACTCCCATCCCCACACACACACACACAACAAATACTTATCATAGCTGGAGTCATATCTTTGACCATAATAATACCAAAAGGTATAAACAACCATTTTCAGAACTTGAAATAAAGATGGGTGTCAAAAGGAAAACCATAGTTTCTGAGTTAAAGGCAGGGGTAGTCATTCTCGAGAACGCTTGCTAACTTGGAGCTCCAATCAAAACCAAAGCAGCATCAATGCACGTGGGCATTGATCCTACAAGCCTCCGAGATCTGTACTGGAGGGATGGAACACCATTCATTCAAAAGACATTTCAACAGTTGGTGTTTTCTTGATGATAGCAAATGCCATGACGATGCCATGACGGTCTTCCCTCAAAGTTTTCTTTCTGTCTGTCTATGAATACATACTGGATGTGTTGTTCTTTCCAATCTGCCTTGACATTAAGAAAGTGATAGTATCTTTGCAAAGTTTTATATTGAGAGATCCATGTTGCGTACTTTATTGTATCATTGTGGTCATAACTTCTGGCTGGAAGGCTGCCACAGAGGCAGTCTCAACCAAAACAGCCCAACTGGAAACATATGGAACCATCTGGTTCAAGACAAGCAACGTGATTGGTCTGCCAGTCTGCCAGGAAGTTCAATACTTCCCAGCATTAGATGAGGAATGTCAGGAATAAACGTGAATTACAACAGAACACACCAAACACTTGATGAACTACAGGGAGTCTTTAATAAATAGCTGAATATTATCAACACTGTTCAAACACACCATACATACTGAGGGACATTTAGTCTACGGAGGCAACAGGATAAGTAGAGATCAGAGGCTGGAGGTTTCTTGGCTTTAGGGAGTGAGAACAAAAAAATTAAATAAAAAGCTCCACTGATCCCACTTTCATCATCCGAGCTGATCCCGTCTGGCGTGACTTCTCCAAGGAGCTGGCGATGGAACAGACGGAAGCATTCTTCCTGATACCTAGAATGTCCCTCAGTTGAGTTCGCAGGAGGGATGGGAGGGCGGCTTATCTCTCCACCGATAGCGGTGGCATTGAGGCCTCCTGGCGCTGCCATCTTTTCTGTGTGAAGTGCAGCCAGTTGCTGGGGTGATTACACACAGACTTAATGAGATGAACTGTCATGCAATTCAACAAAGACAACTATTGTTTTGGAAGTCTCAAATGGAGGTAAGTAAGTGTAGCTCTGGGTTTTTTGGAGGTACTACAGGGCATACGTAATCATTTGGTGAATAATAATATATCCTATGCATATTTACTTTTATTTAGGCTCAACATTCAGAACTCTTTTTATAAGATCAAATCCTATATTTAAGTTGCATCTGTCTGGCAAAATAAATGTCAAAACAAATCTCTGTTACGGTATACTGTGTAGGCAACAGGGTTGGACAGCTTACATCTTGGTTGTAATCCATTACAGTTACTAGCTACCATTATATGATATTATATAGTAAAAGTATAATAATCTATTAGATAGGATATGGATAGGCAATATGGGCAGCCTTTTTCCCTGGACTAACAATATAAAATTTTTTTATTCCTTTATTTATACAGTGTCAGTCTGAGACAAAGGTCTATTTTACAGATGACCCTGTGTACATAAATCACAATAACATAAAAACAGTTAAACAAAATTATTGCATTCAGCAACAATATGCTCATTTACAATATATAAAAATGTTTCAAATAAAAACCAGAAGTTCCAGTTTAAGGCTATTTTGGAAATCATTCCATGAAAGAGGAGCGTGATACACATGGGACAAAAAAACACCCAACACTTTGAGCATGCTTGATAGTGCTTAGTTTTCACTTTAAACGGCCCCCAGAACCCCAAAATATCCAGCTGTTTTATTATTTAAAACACAACTGTGTAAAGGGGATGTGTTTAACCATGGTTCTGTGTTTTTGGAGTTTCGTTGACCTAGAAACATACCCCGTCTTTATTTAAAACTCATTAGATCCTCGGTTGTCATTTCTCACAACTGAGGAGGATATAATGGCATTGAACGTGATGTATGCTACATGTAAGGGAATAGCCTAAACGAGAGCCATGGAAAGAGAGAGTTACGCCAAAAGAAATTCGACATTTTCAACGGTCACATGATTAATGGAGAGGCAAAACCTATGGCAACCTTCCAGGAAGTGATAGTGGGCAACTTGAGTCGCTATATTATACTACCATTATTGTATATCCCCACGTATAATCCCCCGTGTTTGGTGGAATACAAACCAACCGGGACTCCAAACCAGGCAATAAGTGTCCAACCCACTTTTTCTTACTTTTTAAGAGGCCCTCTAACCCCCAGGTCATCCAAACAATTTTTTCTTACTTTTTAAGAAGGCCTCTAACCCCCAGGTCTTCAACCCTTTTTCTTGAATTTTTGGTGGGCCTCTAACCCCCAGGTCTTCAACCCATTTTCTTGAATTTTTGGTGGGCCTCTAACCCCCAGGTCATCAAACCCATTTTTTCTTACGTTATAAGCGGGCCTCTAACCCCCAGGTCATCCAACCAATTTTTTCTTACTTTTTAAGAGGCCCTCTAACCCCCAGGTCATCCAACCCATTTTTTTCTTACTTTTAAGAGGGCCTCTAACCCCCAGGTCATCCAACCCATTTTTTCTTACTTTTTAAGAGGGTCTCTAACCCCCAGGTTTTTCAACCCACTTTTTCTTACTTTTTAAGAGGCCCTCTAACCCCCAGGTCATCCAACCAATTTTTCTTACTTTTTAAGAGGGCCTCTAACCCCTAGGTCTTCCAACCCACTTTTTCTTACTTTTAAGAGGGTCTCTAACCCCCAGGTCATCCAACCCATGTTGTCTTACTTTTAAGAGGGCCTCTAACCCCCAGGTCATCCAACCCATTTTTTTTTACTTTTAAGAGGGCCTCTAACCCCCAGGTCATCCAATTAATTTTATCTTACTTTTTAACAAGGCCTCTAACCCCCAGGTCATCCAACTTATTTTTTCTTACTTTTTAAGAGGGCCTCTAACCTTCAGGTCATCCAACCAATTTGTTCTTACTTTTTAAGAGGACCTCGTACCCCCAGGTCATCCAACCCACTTTTTCTTACTTTTTAAGAGGGCCTCTAACCCCCAGGTCTTCCAACCCCCCTTTTCTTACTTTTTAAGAGGCCCTTTAACTTCCAGGTCTTCCAACCCACTTTTTCTTACTTTTTAAGAGGGCCTCTAACCCCTAGGTCACCCAATCTACTTTTTCTTAATTTTTAAGAGGGCCTCTAAACCCCAGGTCTTTCAAACCACTTTTTCATACTTTTTAGGAGGGCCTCTAACCCCCAGGTCTTATAACCCACTTTTTCTTACTTTTAAAGAGGGCCTTTAACACCCAGGTCTTCCAACCCACTTTCTTACATTAAGTAGTGCAGTAATGCACATATTTACATTTACAGTATACATTTCCGGGAACTATTTTGAGGTTTTATGATCCATCTATTCCGTGAAAAAAACCCTGATCCATTAGAGTGAACGGAGACTCTCTTTCTAAATGGCTCTGGCCTAAACATGCACTGTTGCAAAAATGGCACACACTGTACTAGGATAGTACTTGTCTTTAGCTTCACTCAGATCTTGGGCTGTACTGTTCTTTGTTTGGTTCTCTAACCCTCAAGTTGATCTAGATATGTCATCGTCTTGGTCTGTATGTCTTTACTTCAGTTCTACCTCACGTTACTTCATTATGGTCAATGGGCACATTTATCCAAAGCGCTTTATAGTATTTTGCCGGACATTCACACATTTACACAGCAATGATCGCTGCCATGCAAGTTGAGACCAACCACCGGCAACAGTTAGGAATTAAGCATCTTGCTCAAGGATGCTTACTGGTAGGTAAGACAAACATTATAATCAGTACCGTAATTTTTGAATTAGCTACATTTAATAACATAATCTGATTACTTTCCATTACTTTTCCATTATTTAACGCTTAAACTTTGTAATATAAAATGCCATCCAAAGCAATTTACTGTGTTGTCTCGCCAAATCTTTCTATTTTTGTGACCGTTTATGTTGTCCAGGATATCGGATTAAAGTGGGACTTCATTTAAATTATTTTATAATTATTGATGAAAGGTTAATAAGAGAACAGCAGATTGCTTTATGCATTTCTCATATGCAAACTTACTTTTTCAATTTAAAAGTAGACAAATAAAAAATGAGGTACTTACAAGTAACTGATTACATGTAATGAGTTACTTCCCAACCCTGGCCCTGCTTACAGTATACTTCAGGATAGTATGGTGAATAGTGACACACACAAAGCAAGAGACCCTCAGACCAGTCTTTCGATTTATACATGTGTGAGTATGTCGCTATGCTATACATCCTTGGTGGGAGTCCTCCCCAAAGCCAAGGGAGAGTAAGACTTCAAACAAAAGCAATGAATAGCAGACCGTCTTTATTCCACGGAACAATAAACACAAACAATGTGTTCCATTGACAAGCACAGCAAATTGTTACCAGTTCTATGTATTGGAATACATAGGCTTCATGCTTTGATGGGCAGAACGTGTAAAATATGAGGAGAAGCTATTTTCCTTTCCAACCAGGATTTGGATCATGTGCTCAATGCTCATTAACCCATTACTGTTTAGGTAAGTGTAAAACTAAAGTAAAGCTAAACATCCAGATAAATTAATGGATAATAACTTTTTTTAAGGGTTCCAAATGGTTCCCCTTGAAGGGATGAGGTTTGTTCTACTGAGAACAATTTGCTTATGCCTTTTTTATTTGTTATTAATAATTTTTCCTTGTTTAATATGTGTGTCTGACATAGTTTATCTGTTTATCCTAATAAAATGCCATACAATATAGTTAATTGAAAATACTGATAATTGGTTAGTCCCCCCTTAGGTTTCATACGTTGTGTAGTGACCATACAGTAGACACAAGGTTTGAGTGGAGATCGGATTTGTCTGTTGGATATCTTTAATTCTTTTTTTGATAACACTTAACTAACGCTTTGATGCAGCGTGGCTAAGAATGCAGTGTGTATGCACAGTTTAACGTGCTCTGTGGTGGGAAGAGTCTGGAAGCATTAATCTTCACAATTACACTGCTGTGCTCTAAACCAGGGGTTCTCTCGCAACCCCCCAAAATAACAGTGCCAGAGACTCGCAACCCCCGCTATCCCCAGAGGTGGTAGAAGAATAACAGCCATAATATTATTTGATAGGCTAGTAGCAGAACACATCGAAGTAATGTATAAACTGTACTACTACTAACAATTATGCATGGCTAAACTATACCCTTTTAATACTTTGTAATTGTTATTTAATTTCTGAAAATCATCTTGTGACCCCCTCCTCTGTGTCTCGTGACCTTTTGAGGAAGCCCGGCCCCCAGTTTGAGAACCACTGCTCTAAACTACCGAGAGCCACCTCTGGAGGGAGGAGACCAGTCCTGTCCATGTGACGTATGCAAAGCTCATCTTAACGGCTGCAAGACCATTTTGCCATGGCCGGGTCGGCTGATTACTGAGCTGCATGGAAACGTAAATACCATGCTTGGACAACGACAGCAGTGACACAAAAGTGGTACATTTTCTTTCTGCCAAGAGGAGATCTTTTCATCCTCTTAATGATTTACGTTTTTTCAAATTAAAGTTTTTACTGTAAAAAATGTTTGCTTTATGGACATGTAGTCATCCATTCTTCATTGACTTAGCTTGGCATCTTTGTAAAAATAGCACTTCTGATTGGTTTTGATAAAATAATTCCGTGATGAAACAATGTATAAAAGAACTAATAAACAAAAATAAACCCAAGCAGGAGCAGCATCTACACACAAGGGCATGTGGGGCTTGTGAACAATTGTCTGTGAACAATTTTCATTAAAGCGAGTACTAGGCCACCCTGAGGCCCATATAAGGAAATATTCTAGCCATTACCTCCACCACAAGCTCTGTGAAGCGCCCACTGATGTGTTTGTGTTCTCACACTGCTTTTAGGAAAAAATAGAAAATTGCAGGTAAATTGCGGGGAATGCGCATAAATGAACCAATGTGTTGTGATGTGACATTTAGGTGAGATTACGGTGACTTGCCAGTCGAGAAGAAGTCACTACTGTCTATTCACTTTGCACGCAACACTGACTGAGCTGTTGCTGTCGGAAGGTGAAAAACAGTTGGCCAGATTCATACGGATTAAAAGTTTCGTACGGATTAAAGGTAGCGTCAGCATATGCAAGATAATACAATTGTGTATAATTTTGTCAAATTCTTCGAATATTTCTGCTGGCTGGCCATTCTGTGTGTGCGCTGAAAAAAAGAAACTGGTATTTCTACACACACTTAACAGTAATTTATAAAGTCACATACCACAAAACGACCAGTAAAATACCATAAACACTTTTTGTGGTTAGTTACTGTAATATAAAAAATGTAAAGTGGTAATTTGTGGTATTTTACTGTATATTTAAAATTGCAGTAAAATACCACTTCATGTATTTACAGTAGCCTAGTGCTACTGTACAGTAGTGATGTTGCCACTGATCTAACAGCCGTTTGAAATCAACTGTGGTGCTGTACAGCAGTAAGGTAGAAAATACAGACACTGCAGATCAGGTAAGGTGATTTTCTTGGTATTGGTAGTCTAAGTGTGTTTATGCTATCCTCTACCAGTACTGGTATCCTTTGGAAAATCAGGTTGCAAATGCTAGTACCATAGCCTAGAGCTATACTTTGTCTTGGCATACAATACTGGCTTCATTCACAGTCAACTTGGACCTCGCATATCAGTTTAAATAACAAATCAAATGTATTTTAGCAAATTTGTTTTTAGTCTATTTGCTTTAAAAGGGTAGGCTACAAGTGGGATACCTGCTAACTGCTATTTTCAAAAGTCTCGCCGGCATTTACATCATAGGCCAGTAGAATCGCCAATTTAGCATACCTATATTTTTGATGTATTGTTTAAGAATCTGTGTATGCCTACAGTATACTGCACATGTTGAGGGTGAGGCTTGAGTGTACAACAGGTCGATTTCTTACGGTTAGTTTGCTAGCTCCACACACGTTAGTGATGCTTTTAAAATAAGTTATTGGTTCTACCAGTATGACTGGCGTCTAAGTAACTAAGTGATTAAGGGCGAGTGTTAGCCTACCGTATATCAAAACCAATACGGTATACTATTTGTCCACACTGAAAATTTCCTCACGTAGATGATCCAAAATATGTGTTCTCTAAATAAACCCAGTGTTACGCTATTCGCAGGTGAGTGTAAACCCCCAGAGGGCGGTCAAAGTATAGCAGGTAGCTACTGGAATGATCCAACAGTGACTGACTGTTGGGCTGGGTGTTATATATGGTGGGTAATTAGTGATTGGTGTCAGGTGAGTTTGGTGGTAGAGGGCAGTGGCACAAGTCTCCGCCTTGGCATGCCTATGTCAGCAGGAGTAGACACGCCCCCTAGCCACCACTAACCCCTCAGCAGTGCAGGATCCTTACACCCAGCCTATTTTAAATTAATTAGGACAAAATATGTGGTGAGCATGTAAATGGTGCATTTTTATATATAGTTTTAATACCAACTGTTGTAGCATATATCCCATAAACATTGTCAGCGTACTTCGTGAATGTTCTGTCTGTAAGGTAAAAGCTTGTGAAATTAAAACATTTATCTGTCAGTTGGGCGAAGAAGATGAATGTGTGTCTTGCCACGCTGCCACCTCAAAAGTTAAATATATTTTATCTCAGAGGCTGGCGGGCAGGCGTGACCTCAATTCGTACACACAAGCAAGCAAAGATCTCGCGACTGTGCCCGCCTGCCATTCCGCCTCCCAACCCACCCACCTCAGTTGCCTATGTAAAGGAAATAAACCACAGGAAGACACTGAGACAGGCAGCTGGATGCTACGTAGCGTCTACATACTGTATATGGTTCTGTGACTGTACTGTACAACACATGCTTAAATGGGAACGTTTCCCTGATGTGTTATTGTGGAAGCTGCATGAGGCTAGTGAAGAACACAGTCCAGATGCTCAAACTATACATGGACCAGTGTGCTTGTTGCCTGAATGCCATCAGCAAAACACTCACATGATGGGATGTTTTATTAATGTCTACTTTTAACTTGCGGTGTAAGATCTATTATGATTACACAAACTATCCACATTGGGAATAGTATTAGTGAATAGCCTACATTATGCATAATGCCGAAATAATAGCAGAAATAATGCTGTTTAGTCTAGCCTGGTCATTGTTGAAACCTCTCGTTGAATCACAGAACATGCCTTCTGAAGACATGAGGAGCAATGCTATCACAGTTCATTCATTTGACATATGGAAGAACGTCTGGTACAAGTCAAGGCTTGCATGGCCAGCAGGGCTAAGATACAGTATACTTTCTGTATGCAATAAGGATGCTCATGTTTCCCATGAATCACCCTGCTGTTATGGATCACAAAAGTGTTACATTTTTAAACATCATTGCACATGATTCCAAGCATTTATGCTGCGTTCACATGGAACACGGCAGACGGCAAACCGGATGTCATGTTAGCGGACGAGGGATGGAAAGAAATCAGTGCCTGCAAACAGCATGCAGTTGAAAGTTCAAATATTTTAACTTTTTGCCGTCCTCCGCGACGGCATTTACAACCAGATGTTCGTAGCTCCTAACCTGACATGACAGAGGATGTGTTGTCACAATTATCTGGAAACTGTTTGTAAAGGGCAGGTACTTTCAACAAAATACTTGGCAGTTGATTGGATGAACATCTGGTTGTTTTCGCCGTCGGCACCATGGTAAGCACACCTTAACCACGCCCGTGTAGATATAAACACGACGCTGATTGGATAACCACGCCCGTGTAGATATAAACACGACGCTGATTGGAAAGTTCAGTTGCTACTCGGACACATTCACAATGACTTCTAAGCTTTCCAGACTGATTCTTACGGCAAAATTAAACTTACACCTTGCAAGACCATCGTGATCTCGCAAGGCTACGCATAACTCCCTCACACACGGATAAAACCTAGACAACGAGAAGGTAATACTTTTGGTGCGACAACACTAGAGTACTAGATACAATACGAAAATAATAACATAAAACAGCTGTTACACAAAATAATTGTATTGAATATATTTATATAAAATGATTTGTAAACAATGCAACATCACCATAGCAACTGGCATTCCGTTGGACTTTTATGCTGATGTTCTGTCGATCTGTCCTATACTTGACATATTATCCCACCGTAGCAGTAAACTGAATATATTCCAAGCCGAAGTTGTTGTGAAAACAAGTTGAGTGAAAACAACTTGTTTTGTGCTACCAGGCTGAAATTGAGGAATTTATTATTTTAAGGGACAAGATATAAGTCTTATATATAAGTGTTAACAGGCGAACGAGGGCTAGCGTATGCTACCATCTGTAACAGGTGTCCGTGAAAAAATGTATGACAGTTGGCACAATAAATGTAATGTATTAATAAAAAGACATAGGCCTACAATAGATTGTATAGGCCTATGCCTATACACACATGGTAGATTGGAAATTATCTTTATGTTATCATGAATGTTGTGAAAGGTTAACATGCAGGCTAAATAAAATGGTGAATGACAACCTATTTAAAATAACGTTTAAAAATGTCATTATACAAGTAAAACAACAAGAATCCATGTAAATTAGTCATTAACATGCAATAACAGTGCTGGCAAGAAAGCCGCACACGGTAGAAATCCAGCTATCAGGGTAGGACAAAATTACAAGCGTGTCTCAAGAAAGACAAAAAATGACGCAATATTGATGTACGCATGCGCAGTATGTTGAGGTAGGACAATCTGACAGGTAGGATAGAATGTCAGAACACACACAAAGTGTTTGCCGTTTGCCTTCTGCCATGTTCCATGTGAACGCAGCATTACTAATGACCTCAGTGCCTCAATATAAGGAGATCAGCTGTTCCGTCAATGCACTTAGTAGCTTAGAGGGACACGGGTGTTTAATGTGAGATAAACAGCTGTAAGGAGATAGGGTTGATAACTTGGATAGTGACAGTGTAATACATGTGTGTGTGTGTGTGTGTGTGTGTGCGTTTGCATGCACGTGCACATTTGTTTATTAATATTTGTATATATTTTTTCCTGCAGTAAAGGGGTTTTCTTTGTAGGTATATTCCCACTCCAGAGCAGAAGGTGGCAGTAATTCACCAATGAGCTGGATGCCTACCGCCATAAAACAAGACAAAGAAGAAGAAGAATATAGAGCTGGGGGGGGGTCAGGTGATATACAGATGGTGAGAGGTTCTGTGGAACATTATTTTCCAGCTAAAACATAGCAGCATCAACATGATGTTCTAAATGGTTCTCAGTAAAAATAGTTGTCTGTTATCAGGGACATTATAGATCTGACACGTGAAACCTACATTAGGTCACAGTTACAGTAAAAACAAGTGACATCTTGGCAGAATTACTTTTCAAGTCAAAAGTAAGATACATTTTTCTAATGAATAGTCAATATTTTATTTGAAGTGTATTTTACACTACACAACATTCTAAGTGTACATTGACGCTGAAGCCCCAGGGAGACAGTGGTTGCACTAAGATTTAAATCTCTACAGACCTCCTCATCTCTTTCAGTTTGGAGCTACAGTATACTGTAGTTATGCATGAGACCGATAGGATGATGTGATGCACGCAGAACGTAACATGATGTTGGCCCGGCCTCAAAGCATTCCTTTGTGAAATGTGCAGAACATACCGAGGTGGAGAGCTGTGTGATCTGTTGCACAGAATGCTTTGAATCTCATCTTGAAGCATGCCCGGACAAAATCATCATATATAATATATTATGAAATATATTATATAATATACTGTATATGTATTTTAATAGTAATCATTTCAGTGAGAATGTTTGTTTCACTGAGGATAACGTATACAGTTAGGTGTACAACTTCAATGCTAGATTGAGATGCACCGTTTATTTTATTTACAATATAGTCATTTTGCAATCACTTTTTACCAAAATCACAATATTTACATATTTTAATGAATGATATATCATTCATTAAAAATCACTACAATTACAGATATATGTGTAATTGCACATTATTGTTCGACTTGGAGTAAAAAACACCTTAAACAATAATGCATCTTGCCCTAAAATGGGTTGCATAATTCACCTTGAGGCAAAGTAAGGGTTTAGTAGACAATATTGCTTTATGATAGGGATGCACTGATCGATCGGCAGGAGATTAGAATTGGCTGATTTCCACTTAAAGTACGAGATCAGCGGTAGTCGATTGTCCTTTCTAATGGCCGATATGGAAAACAGAGCTTTGTTGTCAATTAAATGGCTGTCACCATTCATTTAACGTTTTCTTGATTTAATGCGTTTACCTGGATTTAAAAAATATTTTAAATGCATTAATAATATTTATAAAACGTATAACACCGGTATCTGTAGATTTTGTGGACTGAAAATCTGCAGTCAGTATTGCCCACCCCCCCTTAAAAAAAGAAAGGATCGGTGCATCACTACTTTATGATAATATGATATTCAAACACCTGAGGACACAAGTCAAATGGATCTTATGTCCAACACCTCAACTTAAATAGTGCGCATCAACCACTTTCTGGTGAATGTATATGCACCCATTTGTGTCGTATTCACATCAAGTTATTGGGAGATGCCAACAGAGTACATTGATGTTGTTTAGTTTGTGCTACCTCACCCAAGGTCAAGCCATAGTCTCGGCCTATACCATTAGCAACACTGAGCTGAACGTCTGATACATAGGCCCTTGTAAACTCGTTCCATGTGTCATGTGATACCAGGAACAGGGGTCGATAAGCCTGTATATCTGCTCCCCCAACTCCCCACAGGAGGGCTAGTAAAGCCCTCCTGGTAAATTACCTGCATGACTGTGCAGGGACAGCTAGTTTTTCTCTATTCAGGCCATTTACAAGAAAGAATGTGTGAAAGGGGCTTCAGAGAGTCCTCAATAGAACTCTATGGGAAAAGTACCAGAGACATTATATAGAGGAGACAGACCACTTAGAGAGTCCT
>JAODOY010084237.1:8510-37196 GCA_025399855.1 Forbesichthys papilliferus
CGGACCCTGATAGAGGCGTTGGTGGTAATACTTAAGGGAACTAGGTAGGATCTTGGCTTCCACTAGATGTCACACTAAGCACCAGCATCTCAGACCGATACAAATGCTTTGAGGGCCAAACCCACACTTATGCATGCATTAACATGCACACGTATGTAAACAAAGAATAGAGCTCAGATAACAACACAGAGGGAATGTGATGTCATTCATCATCCTCTGCTCAGGATGCAGTTACTCCACTATATCTTTACATAGAAGAGTTGTTTGCAGCTATGTTAAAATTTAAATAACATATATATGATCGACAGTATAAGACCACTAATTTAGCAAATAGCAATAAAAAACGAATAAAGACATTTTATTACGGTAGTAAGTAAAATGTATTTATATAGCACATTTCACAGATAAAAATCACAAAGCGCTTCGCAACTGTAGAGGAAAACACAGCAATAGTAAATACATGACAGCACATGACACAAATAAATAACCAAACAAAAGCAAATAAACAAACAGAAAAACACGTCAGACTGGCCTCACTATCCTACAGTCTAAATAAAAGCTTCTTTAAATAAGTTAGTTTCCAACTGTGTTTTTAAAGTTTCCACCGAATCCAAGCAGCGTAGTAAAGGCGGCAATACATTCCACAACCTGGGTGCCACTTCCTGAAAAGAATGGTCCCCTCTAGTTTTAAAATATAACAGATTGGTAATTTAATTGAGAACCGGGTTACATTTTAAATGTCCAAAGGCATGTGAATTGAAATGCATGTTTGAGGTCCTGCGTTATATTTACACATGGTCTGTTAGGTGTGTTTGAAGTAAAGATTTTGAGCCTCGTTGGTCTGTTTAAAGACTTTGCTCAATTGCTCTTCTATAAGTTGTTTAAAATTGCATCATATCATTTTTTCAATTTAATTAACTTCTGATTAATGTAGTCTTGTTCTAGGTGGGTTATATTTCAGGGCATGAAAATATAAAAACATTGATAAAAAATGTAGTTTATACAATTAATTTGTGAAAATTGCATACTAATGTGCTGCTCATTCACTTTACTTTTGGCACAGAATTCTATGATTTACATTTTTACTTTTGATTGGATACCCATATATTTGTTCATACACATACATACTTGGGTGCACTGCTAGGCAAATGAAATGATTGTCCCCACACTGGCAAGCCTTCTGAGCATCTTAAGCTTGTTAGGGGGAAATGTTCCATCCCTGATGACTGAGCAGGATGCAGAGAGATTCGTAGCAGTAGAGCATTTAATAATGGACCTGGTTTTGTGCCTCTAGATGGTTCAGCGGGAGTGAAACACTGCTTGTTTCCTTTTTTCCCCCACAGTACTTCTCAAGAACAGACCGGGTTTTGAAGCACAGGAGAATGTGCCACGAGAACAGGGAGAGAAAGGCGCACAAGGCAGCGGGCAAAGCTGTGCCTCCACATGACGCAGACTCTCAAGGTCTCGCCCTTCCTGCCAAAGAGTGTTCACTGCCCAAGAAAAAACGTCAGAAGTGTTCAGACAAGTCGCAAGGCCCGGCTACTTCCGCCAGCATCCAGGTGGAAGGACACCAAACCGTCTCTGTCATGGCCTCCGAGGAGAGAGAGGAGCCGAGACAGAGCAAAATCGAATGTCTACCTCTTTACGCCAACTCCTCCAAAGTTAAACACGAGTATGTGCTGGCTGGCTACTCCGTAGAACTGCCTGAAGAGTCGGCTAGTTCCCACCAAGAGGGTAAGGTGTCCTCTGAAGCCGCTCCTCCGCCTAAGCTGGTCCTGAAGAAAGTCCCTAAGAGAAGTCTCAAGCAGCCAAGTGAACAACCCCCTACCAACCTGTCCCCTCTGTCTTCCTTTGAGGAGAGCAGTAAGGTTACCAGGTACACCTTTGAGATCGTGGACAAACAAAGCCTTCTGGATGTAGACAGCCATGCTGAACTTGAGCCTGTCGAAGCCCTTCAAGGAGGTCAAACTAAACCAGTGGTCAACAGCACAAACTACGACGACGCCATGCAGTTCCTCAAGAAGAAGCGATATCTGCAGGCCGCCGTGGCCAACAACAGCCGGGATTACACCCTTAATGTAAGCAGCATCTCTTCCCAGACCCCGGTTACACAGTCTGTGGTGTCGACCGTCATCGATGAAACGGTCCCTGCCACCATCCTGGAGCCTCAGCCCATCAACACAGAGATGAAGGCTGCTCATGACAAGAACGTGCTGCCGGATGAAGTCCTCCAGACCCTGTTGGACCACTACTCCCACAAAGCCAACGGGCAGTCGGACATCTCGTTTAGCGTGGCCGACACTGAGGTGACATCCAGCATTTCCATCAACTCGTCCGACGTCTCCGACGGCAGCCCCGTGGAGAGCCTGGTTGGCTCCAGCGCACAGGCTCAGCCTCCCGCGGAGAAAGTCAGCCTCCTTCACGAGTACTCAAAGTTCCTCCAGCAAGCTCTGGAGAGGACCAGCCAGAATGACAGCTACCTGAGCAGTCAGAGTCTCAACCTGGGCTCAGAGAACCCCACCTTGGCTGGACAGCCCCTCTTCTCCACAGAGAAACCGTTCCCTTCTCCCAGCAGGTTTAAATCAGGGATGAGTTCGCCGCTACGGTCCGCTTTAGAAAAACCTCACTTCGGGCTACTGGTGGGGGACTCCCAGCACTCGTTTTCATTTTCAGGTGATGAAACCACACCCCCTTCTGCCGTGTCCCCAGCCGAAGAAGACTTTCTGGATCAGGTATCGCCTTCCAAAAAGTCTGACTCTTCGCAGGCAATGCTGCAGAATTTTCAAATCAGCACTTTTGATCAGAATTTCAGATCACATTTCCAGACATCGAGGTCTGGGGTATCATCGCAGTTCACCATTGCCAACGGACAAGTAAGTCTGCGAGGACACAGTACAGACTTCACAGAATTCCCCTTAGTTCCTGTCACCGAGACCAGGTCTCAAATCAACTCCTCCCCGGATGTTTCATCCAGCGAAACCTTTGGCTGAATTGAGAAGAGAAAAAGATTAATCATAAAATCCTTTAACTGGCACTTTATAACCTATGTCCTCTGTTCTGCCAAAACAGGTCCCATTGCAAAGATGTACTCCTAAAAAAAATGTATTTGGTCTCCCTCAAATTAAATTAAATAATGCATTTGTAGTTCACCCGCCATTCAAAGAAGAACGTAGATCCAAGAGAGAAGTGACCAAAGTGCAATGCCACAGATATATTTGCTTGTATCAATGCCATAGATTATTTCAATTTAGTTTATTATCATTTTTGCCCAACAATTAATTGCACATACAAATATTAGTAACCCCTTTAATGAATTGAAATCATAATGTGGAGAAAATGTTTCTATCTTCTGTATTGCAACTGTTTTTCTTGAATGAAAATTAAATAATAATCCTTAGTTTGATGTAGATTAGTGATCTATTATCAAAGTCACTTTATTTCAGTCACCTGAAAACAGGTGTTGCCCATTGAGATTTTTGTGATTGAATTTATATGTCCAACAATCACAGATTGGTCAAAGAAGATGAGCCCAAGTGGGAAATGAATCAGCTTGTTTTTCCCCGCCACAAACAGCAACAGTGTGTTGGCGTTTAAAAATGATATGCACTTATTGGTCGTAGAAAATGCAGAAATTACATTGTATTTAGTCTCCAAAATTAATGAGTAGGAATTAGATTTGACTGCTTAATATGTGCACAAAAACAATGTGCACTTCACACATTATAGATTATGTTTTATTTACAATTTTTCTGCCCTTCCCTCCAATTGAATTAGAAAATAGCTGATCTGTTGGGAGTTTATAATGTAGTTATTTGTTTTTTTTCCTCTCAAATGTATAATTTATATATGTATTTTAATTAAAGGTTTGGGTTTTTACCATGGTAAAATTGTTAAACTGTAACTGCACCCTAAAATGTATTTTTCAGATGTAAACTATATAGGACTTAGTCAGTGCTGGTGTTAATATTGACAAAAGTCCGGTTTTTTAAAATATTGCATTTTATGGGCTGAAAACACGTCATTTCCATTAAATATCACCCCAGGACCTTACTGGTTTTCATCGGCACATTCAGTGTGCTCATACTTCATCAAATTCAAAGGTAAACTGTAATGGGGGTTTCCCTCTCAGCCCATCCCCTCACTGATGCATTTTTCAAAGTTGTAGTGGGTGGAGTCTGAGCAGGGGTGCAGTTACACTTTAAATGTGCTTGTTTTTAAAATTTAATAGATTTTGCATTAGTGCCTTTTTTATATCCCAGCCTTTTTTTTTTTATTCCCATTCCCATTCATGTACTTGTTCTTGTTTAGTCGATGCTGTAGACCTAATAATTTCACTTGCACATTATCAGCAAATATATAAGCTAAGTTATCCACTCTGTAATCAAATAGAAAACTATCTATAGGATATCTTTTTGTTTTGGCTGTGCATAATATAATATTTTAAGAATCCAGAAATTGCCTCTGTGAGAGGCACAAAATAGCACCAAGTTAAAAATGTTAAAATTGTTAACCTTATGTATGTGGTTAGAAAATAAGGCATTTATTGGCTGTCCTGTATTATGTGTATGTTAAGAATCATGTTAAATATGTCTCAAGTTTTAATAGATTATGTCTTGGTTACAAAACTAGATTTCAATTATAAGATGCATTTAAAATGAAACCACACAATTTCACCTATATATTGGCTTTTTAATTTACCGAAGCAGACATTAAATGTATTTATTTTTATTTTGTTGCTAGGGCACCAGAAAATCAGTGTTGTGTGTTCCATCAAATTAGGTTTTCACATTTAAGTTTACTGGCTTTAAATGTAACACTTAACACTGACAATCAGGGACAGATGATAAACTCATCAGCCGAAAAACTCAATTGTCTTTTTGTGAACATTCCTTCTAGAATGTATAGAAAACAACACACTGCTGTAAATATCATGTATATTTTTCACAATCCATTTTTATGTTCTGGGAAATGCTCATATTTGTCAGTAGGGTGACATAGCTTGTGCAAAATACAGTGAAATTCATATAAAGCCATTTGTTTCCCAACAGTTTTACGTTTGACAATGAACCCGTTTCACTGGCTGTGAAAGTGTGGCTTTCTGATATACTTGTATATATCTCCATTTGGTTTGTAAATGGACCACTGTCACAGTGTAGTAAATGTGATGATGAATCAGTTGGAAATATTGTCAGTATGGGGTCTCAACAGTTTAAATGTCGAAAATATTTTCTCCTCGTCTCCCATGGACATTGCTCATTGTACACACTGTTTGGTATGATCATGTGTGTGTAGATAGAATACTTCACTAGCTACATATTCCAATGTATGCACTTTTTAAAAGCACAGTGCAGATCTGTATTTCTGCTTTTGTGGTGATAACCTCTGAGGTATTTTTAGTGAATAGAGATTGAAATCATTTATGAGTAGTAGGCTACCACACAATCCTTTCTTTTGTGAATTAACTATAACCTGGCCATAAGTGTCCTTGTATAAGATGGAGGAAAAAATATCTTTGTTTTGTGCAAAAATGTCTGAATGATGAACTTTTTGATAACTATTTTTGAAATTTGTTGTATATGGCAATGATATCATATGCAGTAATTACTGCTATACCCTCATCTAAATCTGTAAGATTAATAATAATCGAGCTCTTTCTTTCAAATATGGAGGTTTGATATGTATGGTATTTTCATAATTTTACTTGAGAAAGAAACCCTTCTGAAGTTGATCATAAGTAGGCGTAGTCAGGCTAAGATTTATTTGCATGGTCTCTAAGTTGGGTTGAGTAAACATGTTTATGAATATTAATGTAAGGCTTTACTTGTAGATGATTAATTTCAATAACGATAGTATATGATTACAGTTTTACGAGTACTATAATTTGTAAAAGACCTGATTGAAGTGTCGTGTTAATTGTTGTGTGTCATGTCCTTATAAATAAAATAATTCTCAGTTTTTGCTCCGCGAGTGTGTTTGTTCAAAGCGGCAGCATAGTAGCCTATTTCATGTCCCTGAAATATCCTGACCACAATCGCTAATCACATTACTTTGCAACTTGAGCCACTCCAAGGCTGGCCAAAACTAACAACGCCAATAATAACCTTCCTACCCACTCACCCTGGAAGGCTATTGGTGTGAAAGTGTGTAGCCTACCTGTTGAGTGGTGACGTTTACACCAACACGGATTGGACTCACTGTGGTGCGGTCGTGTGGACATTATTCTTATGCTCAATTGTATTTTATAATTGTTCCAACTTTTTCACATTGGTTGTTTGTTTTGACACGTTGATCTTTAATTGGAATCTCTGCATCGTCTGAGATGGTCCATGGTAAAAGGTGAGACACTTGTATTTGTGAGCATTACAGCATGGCGAACGATGCGTTTGACCCGTGAAGCTGTTATTTAAGAGACTGGGTTAGTTATTTACTATTCTTTCAAGTAAGACTTTATATTGACTACATTTTACTACCAGCCCGTTAGAACGCGTTAAGCGGTAATAATGTATATAAATAATAAAACTCGTTAAACGTCAGGCTAAACTAACGATGGTAAATTAGGTTCCAGGTAATCTAACACCTGAATCCGGGTGTCTGTACAGAATGCAGGCACACCTCTGTTTGATTCCTGGGTGGGTGAGCTTTGTCTTGTCATGAAGTTCAACTCTGAAGAAAAAACAGCATAGGCTACAAACGTTGTCTGTCAAATGAAACTTCAACCATACATTAACTTTTTTTTCTTCTTCTTTTCAAACGTTTGTATGATGCTCCATAGAAAGTCTATTTGTAATGTGCTTTTTTGTGTGGTTAGAAACTGAGCTGATTCCAAACATGTAAGTAATTATAGCAATTTCCATGTGAAATGAGGAAATACATTCCATCCTGCCTGCAGGTTGCCATGGAAATCCTGCCCATAGGCTGGACTATGGTCAGTCGTGAACAGGAACAAGCTGTCAACACCACCCCAAACACTCCTGATCTATTCCACGAAGATGCACAGGTAGATACCCACTATCCACCCAAGGGTCCAGTTTCAGTACAGATGTCAGTGCTATTGCAGCCGAGGGGCAGAATGTCAATCCCAAATCTCATAATGTTCTGTGTTCAATTTCCATTACCGCCTCATACGAAAATACAACCTAGTCACACAAGGTATAGTACTATGATCGGAGGTGTTCTGTGCCCGTGTGTGTGGTCAGGGTTTTCAGCAGCCCAGCCAACCCTGGTGGAGGGTCAAGCTGTTCGTGTGGGAGCCCGTGCTCTTCGGCACCTGGGATGGTGTGTTCACCACCTGCATGATAAACATCTTTGGAGTGGTGCTGTTCCTGCGCACTGGGTACCTAGTGGTAGGAGCACGCATGCACGCACACACACACATGCACGCACACACACACACACACACACACACACACACACAGGTGAATGTACTTATAAACCCAGCATGCATTGATGTGTTGGAGAGTTTAATATGATGTGGTTGAATATTTCTCGGACCCCTGGTGGGGACAGATGGAAGTGTTTTTCACAAGTGTTTCTGTAGGGATTCAGCTATGTTGACCATGAGTTCAGCTGCTGTGCAAACACACACACACACACACACACACACACACACACACTTTGTACAGGGGAGCAGGATGTTGACGTCCACCAACAAACTGACTATTTGATCTTTCTCAACGCACCATCTAGGGGAACACTGGTGTGCCAATAGGAATGCTCCTGGTCTCTGTGGTAGTGCTGGTTGCCCTGGTAACGGTGATGTCTGGCATCGGTGTGTGTGAGCGTTGCGGGGTGGGGAGCGGAGGGGTTTACTCCATGATCTCCATTGTCCTGGGGAGCAGAGTGGGGGGCACAGTCGGCCTTCTCTATGTGTTTGGACAGGTACGTGTGTGTGTGTGTGTGTGTGTGTGTGTGTGTGTGTGTGTGCGCGCGCGTGCACGCATGAGCTTTTACTATTGTGGTGGGTTGGATTGACACAGGAAGCGAATGTGATTACAAGATGTTTTAATCATCTAGCCAACTCATCGTTTACGTTAGTGAAACCTGTTCAATGTGTTATGACAGACATGCATTGTTTGTGACTATGACGCTTTGAGTATGATGACCTAACTGTGTAGTTCCAATTGGTATCTGTTATCAGGTTGACAGATACCCTTTCTTTCTATACTGTGTATATATTTTGTGTGTGTGTACGGTATTTATATATTGTTGTCATTATGATGGTGAACTGTCATTTTTGACTTTTATACTAATAGGAGCAGGTGGTGTTTGTGATCAATGCAGGACCGTTTCAGGATGGCAAATGACCTCCCAGACAGTTATACTGCCTACAGTAATGTCATTTTCCCCATTCTACCACCATGTTCTCTCATTCCCTTGCTGTCCTGTAGTGTGTGGCTGGAGCCATGTACATCACAGGCTTCTCTGAGTCTGTGGCTGAGGTACTGGGCCTCCGGAATCAGTGGGCAGTGCAATGCATGTCTGGTGGCGTTCTCCTGGCGCTGCTGGGCATCAACCTGGCCGGGGTCAAGTGGATCGTACGGCTCCAGCTAGTGCTGCTGGCTATGCTGGCTGTGTCTACCCTGGACTTTGTGGTTGGCACCTTCACACACTTGGACCCAGGTAAGACAAGAGAGTAGCGTGTCTGTGTTGGTTGAAAGCAAAAGAACAAGATCTGCTTTAACTGGGAAAGTGTAAGTAAGGAGTGCATAATATACATTGTCAGGTTTGATAGTATGTGTGCATTGTTAATGGAAACACTTTTGTTTGTTGGAATTGACTATTGATTTTATGTAAGAATACTGAGGACATCAGGGCGTATTGCTGCTACTACTGACAGTGACCTATTTTAGCCATTAGGTGTCACTGTGGCATTAATTATATTGTGTGCCACTACTATATTATTGTAAGCCTTGTCCTTGAAACCCCCTTCAGATGTAGTTTTGCTGCATATTCAACAAATGTTCCTCATTCCTTCATGATGTTTTTGTCAGAACTAGTAACATGTGGAGGCCTGGTAGATGAGTAAATTACCGTATAATGTCAGGATTACAAGGCCTTTATTCTCTTTTTCTGTAGCTCAAGCCAAGGCCATGACCTGTATCATAATTACCCAGAAGGCATTTTTGTCATGAAAACACATTGTTGTGTTTTGCTCTTTCTTTTTTTTTTCCCCAGTAGAATGTATTATTTCGCTTGCCTTCAGGAAGTCCTTGCCCATATTTCCTGTTCTCACTGATTATCAGCTTCCTCTCCACTGAGGAAAGAGCAAACAGTTCCAGAAGAGGAAAGCCTTTCCCTGTTCCATCTTCAGCCGTCAAGGAGCGCATGCTGGGCTAGTCGGCCGGCGTTGGGCTTTGGTCAGTTAGGCAAAAGGAAACATTGTCACTGAAGACAGGACCCATTTACACTCATGACTCTCAAACTAGGGCCTCAGCCCTCCTCCAGCCTTCACAAAAGCTCTTTCCTTACACCAGCACAGATGGCAATGGCCAATTTACTTTAGCACGGGTTTGCGGTAGAACCAACCATAATGCATAATCCAGCCTTTTCCAATTAAGAGCTGCTGTGTGTTGTGGTGATCTCATGGTTGGCAGGCAGCCAGTGGGTCCCTTGGCTAGCAGAAAAGTATTGTCTAGTCTTTACTTACCAGGAGCCAAGTTATGTCGTGCTTACCTGCCAAGTATCCAGGTTGAAAACCAGTCCCAGGCATACACATGTTTATTGTTAAAATGGAAACATTATTATTATTATTATTATTATTATTATTATTATTATTATTTGTAAGACCATCCAGTCCTGCTGTAGGTTTCTCAGGTATAATTGGAATTGAATCCGAATGAGGAAAGTTGACTAGGCTAGTAGTCATTTTTGTATTTAGTATGATGTTGATTTAGCCTGGTTCCAGACTGCTGAATCCCTTCCTGCATATCTTACCAACGATTCACTGAAGAATGATGTGTGAAATGGCAATTCAGTGTGATTATTGGGCTGTGATTATGAGTGTTGTCTGTGGGTTTCCTTCGACTACCAAAATAGTAAAGTTACCAAATCCAACCCAGACATACACAAGTAACATCAAATACAGTCTATGCCAGACTCTGTCACTCTATTTTAAGTTTATTACCCACAGGGCAGGAAACCATGCTGTGGGGTCATGAGGTTTAGGGTGTTAACCAGACTAACCCACATTGTTGGCCAATGACAAAAAGAAAAAAGCCGGAACTGCTACTCCTGAGACCGCGATATCATCGTTCTCTTGGCATTTTGACAGTGTGGACTTTGTTAATTTGAATGTGACTTCAATCTGATGATTCTGTAGTAGAATGGTGGTAAGATCACAGAGATGGGACACCAAAATACCTTTCGCCTGACAACACCATCAAAATGTATGTTAGGCACTCTTGTTTTATTTGCCTGAATTGATACACTTTATCTTCAGAAGATAATGTACAGTGCTAATTGTGTGGCATTGAAAGCTAATAACATGTGGGTTTTAATCAGTATCTAGGGAAGTCCCACAGCCCTCAAAATTATTCAAGAGATATTTTCCCATCGCTGGATGGCAGCAGGCAAACCTCACTGCTGAATGTTGTGAGAGTTAGGCTTGGTTAGGTGTTGGAGCGTGATGTTATAGCTAGGGTGGGGAGCTCATGGTGAAGACATTGACACTGACAGGCCAGCATTTTCTTGGTTTCATTGTGATTGTTTGGATAGAGGGTGGTCTCTTGAGGTCATGGGATGGATGGGGTTTGGACTTAGAGGCCCATTTGATCTGGGTTTTTACAGTCTTCTTGAGTTCCTTCCAAAGCGAGACATTTTGTGTTGAATAACTACCTCCAGACCTGCAGGTTTAGAGTTTGACATACATGTGAGCTAACTTTCTTATTTTCTCTCTTTCTATTTCTCCCCCAACCACCTCCCCAGCCCTCAATTCTTTGTGTAAAACCTGGAAGCAGCTAAGCTTCTGAATAGGGCGGTTACTTCCTTTTGGGTAAACATGTCATTAATCTGACGGAACACATTCTTTCCCACTGCAAGATAACCAAGGGGGAGAAACGGTCGGTGTTGTAACATAGGCCAGTCATTCAGATTTCACCCTGTGTATTAAGTGACCCCCAGCATTCCCCTTTGACCTTGTCAAATTTGGTCACTTTTTCAAGGTCTTGTCGGAAGGCAGAGATTATAGCAGCAACTGTAGTGTCTGTTTGCAGGAGATTAGACCATGAAGTTAACCTCAATACACAAACGGTTGTTTCCACAAAATGATGGTTACGTATGTAACCGCGGTTCTATGAATTTCAGATGACCACCAGAGCTTGGCAGTCACTCTTACTTATCACAAGAAGTTGGCAAAAGGTCACCTCCTAGGGTCACCCAGGTCACAGTTGACCTTGTTGACACAACCACTCAACCTCTACATGCGTGCAATGGACATCCAGGTGCCTCTGGCAGTCAGTAGAAATGAAATAGAACTATGGTTCATGATGCAGTGTAAAATGTAAACATTCTGTATGATGTCAAATTGACAATTCACAGGTGCGTTCAGTCCAGTAAACGTGAGCTGGAAGCTAATGTACTGTACTGTGAAAAGTAATAAGCATGCTGGTGCTTTCTCCTGCAGAGCATGGTTTCATCGGGTATTCGGCAGAGCTGCTTGGCAGAAACACCCCTCCAGACTATACCCCAGGGGAAACCTTTTTCACTGTCTTTGGGGTCTTCTTTCCCGCAGCGACAGGTGAGCTCATCTTTGGCCTGACATCATGAACCATAAAACCTAGAGAACACGCTCGTTCAGATTCTTTAGATACTACTGCTATTTATAATGACTACAATATTCTCTGGTGTGACATAAACATGTGGTTAAATTAAATTATGTATTTACTAAAAATATATATAGAGGTGTTGCATTGTGTGTGCTTTGTCTGTAGGCGTAATGGCCGGCTTCAACATGAGCTCAGACCTTCAGCGACCAGAACACAACATCCCTGTGGGAACGCTGGCAGCTGTCTTCACCTCGTAGGTCCTCCTCCTTTCACCACACCACAGTTCACTGTTATTGTACAGCATCATTTATTGTTTTATTCAAGTCAAGCTACAAGTGCTTTTCTTTTTTTTTATGTCCTGAGTACCCCCTACCATTAATTGTAATCATGCCCACTTAGTCAAATTGTGGGACGGATCGCTAAACATAATTATCTTCCTGTGATTTGTGGCATATGGAAAACCAGCCCAGTACAAACTAAATGACAAAATATGTCATGGAACAGAGCCAACTAACCAACGCTGTGACCCATAAATGTCACCACATGGTAGATCTGAAATACTGTATTTGTCCTATTAATAGACTGAGAGTGAGTTGATCAAGCTGTTGTACTGTGACCTACAGGTGGTTCCTCTATCTGGTCTTTGTATTCCTATTGGGGGCCATTTGCACCAGAGAGGCTCTGCGCTATGACTTCTTGATTGCGGAAAAGGTAACCCCTCTCTTTGTTTTAACCCTGCCATATAAGGGCGTTCTCTTTTGAACAGGGGCTTTCCCACAATGACAAACTGCGTTCCTAATTATTGTGTGGTTAAAGGAAGGCTGAGAAGGTTAATGCACATAAACAGATGTAATCATGTCTATTAACTACATTGCAAATATAGGAAGGAAGGAAGATTAGCCTGATAATCAGATAAACTGGATATTTGGGTTTTTAAGATGCTTTACTGAGCACATTGTAGACTAGCACAGTTAAAACAAGTTCACATGTGGCCAATTGTAATTGTAATAAAGTTTAAAACTTTGTATTTGTATGCACTCCAGCACATCAATTTTTACCAAATACATCTTTGCGTATTTGAACAAATTCTTTCAGAGCCGCCGCAATTTCTCTTTTTCGAAAGCGTTAGCGGTACGGTGTTAATAGTGGTCCAACATTACGGCAATATTGCGTCATTCATGGCCGTGCTGATGAATCCTGCATTCTCTGGGGTCCCATGGGAGATGTACAGTACTGGTATGGAGGCATGACTTGGCGTGTTTAGTCAACATGGAGCTGAGGTCAAGTAGCTAGTCATACAGTTCTGACGCACGTATACAACACACACACACAGCTGTCATTACAACCCACCAGTAGGGAATGAGAGTAAATGAGCAGAAGAGATTGTCCAAGATGAGTCTGGGAAGTTGGGGTGTGTGTGTGTGTGTGTGTGTGTGGGGAGGTTCTCAGCTGTCAGCCAGTGGGGTTTTGCGCCTACGTGCGCGTGCCAGAAGTTTAAATCCCCTTGGTATGGGCCAAACGCTTGGCCATCTGAGTGCGATTATATTGCACAAAACCGACCAAGACTTCAACTTGATCTCAAGTAATGCAGAAAACATACTAGCCTCTCCATCCATCACTGTGTTGCAGCAGGGTGGCTGGGTGATCGCTGCTTTAGGGAGACTTGTTTTCTTAAAGGGCTGGCTGTAGCAGCGCAGAACAGGGTGTAGTCTCTGTGTTTGGGCCCCCTCTTCCTCTCCCACCCTGTGTTTGTTTTCCCTCTTCCTCCTCCAGGTCTCCTTGGTGGGTTTCCTCTTTCTGTTGGGCCTCTACATCTCCTCCCTGGCTTCCTGCATGGGCGGCCTGTACGGGGCGCCCAGGATCCTCCAGTGCATCGCCGTGGAGAGGGTCATCCCCGCCCTGGCCTTCCTGGGGAAAGGGGTGAGTTTGGCTGGATGCAAATATGGAAGGATTTAGGGTGGGTTGTGGGGGGCGGGGGGATTCTACAGAATGTCCAATATAATTAGATACTTCAGTGGTGTGTGTATGTGTGTGTGCGTTTGCTTCACGTTGTTATGCGTCCCTTTAAAACCCCCTGCAGCCAAATAACAAATATCACGCAGAAGGTCTCCCCTTGCTGTCTATCCTGCTTGAATGTATGAGGGGAGTCCATAGGAACACCGTGATAGAACTGCCTAACTATATAGTGGCGGCCTCCACTCCACAGAATGAAGGGAACTGCAGTGTATTACGCTGATAAGTTGTGGCCGCTGCGTAAACAGACACATACACCACCCACACCCACCACACATCGCCGAACCCCCCCACCCTCCCATCTCGCCGCTCCAGACCGGCTGCACCGGCTGACCCCTCTCAGTGGTCTGGAATGAGGACCTAGACATCTTGGCCGTAATCAAAGCTAGAGAACAAACGCAGGAAGGGAGGCAGGCAAGGGCCCAGCCCTCGTGGAGCTGGCGTGTGGCCAGGCACAGGGGAACGCTAGCTAGCGTGTAGCACAGCAGTGAAGCTCCACAGTAGGCTGCTTCAGAATGATGCAGCTTTACGCTAGGACGCTAGTTCACGTTGAGACGAAATGTTTGTTTTTACAAGTTGTTAAAATATATTTCATTGTTGCCTAATAACTTGCCAAAAAATAAAAATAAAAAATACAATTTAAAAATAGACACATTATTTTTGTTTCTTTATTTTACTTCTAAGTCCCTCTGTCACTCTCCAACAGAGGGGTCCCAACAAGACCCCAGTAGCAGCCATCTGCCTGACTAGTCTGTTGACTATGGCGTTTATCTTCATCGGCCAGGTCAACATCCTGGCCCCCATCGTCACAATAAACTTCATGCTCACCTACAGCGTCATTGACTATTCCTACTTCAGCGTGGCCATGACCTACAAACTCCAGACCAAGGAGAACAGAGGCACTACTGTCTTGGCCAAGAAAGGCCACCGTAGACCGAGCAGGCTTAGCTCCAGGCCGCTCCTGGAGGCCACCCACCAAAACTACGGCTCTGGGGGCACAGATGGTAAAGGAACCCTGCTGGAATTCAACAAAGACATGGACCGGATCTTTCCGCCTCCACGCCTGAATGGTGGCAGCAGGGCTGTGAAGGCCTCGTCCATACAGGGGAAACACAATAAACGCAATAACGAGGGCATCAGCGGTGTTCCCGCCAAGAAGTCCCTGATGCAAAGCTTCGCCCTGGACCTGAACAGCAATGTGTCCCCCAGTGAGGAAGAGCAGGAGACTGGCTTAGCCACCTCAGAGAGGGAGATGGAGTATAACGCTGAGATGCTGGTCAAGCCTATTGTTAAGCCAAGTCATGATGCGCCGGATCAGTCAACTCAGCCCCCGGTTGGCAACACAGGTGAACAGCTTTACCCATGATGCACCAGGCTAGAGTAATTGTGCAATCCATTGTACTCGGAACTCGGAAAAAAAATGACGTCCGACACAGAAAAATGCAATGGAACGCTCTTTCAAGTCGTAATTCTAAATCAGAAAGATTTCTCAAGTCCGAGATCGCTGGCATAAACACACACGACATCACAGCAGTTGGCAATAAGCAAAAACATCTTCGATGTTCCTACTTTATGTAGCGTTTGTGTTGTGAAACATATTTGCAAGCAGGCAGTAGCCTATTCCTTCCATCTCTCTTAGTGTGCTAATCTGTTAAATCAGCTGCTCCAGTGTCAGCGTTTCTCTTGACTAATGGTGCTGTAGACAAACAGCCTAATTGATATCTTATTGTCCTCAGTAAATGATTGGTGAAGTTTAGATATTTGCTATAAACATCTGTTTGCAGCGGACGTCCATGCTTTCTCGAGAAAATGTACTAGGACACATGTAGATTGGAAGTCAGTAAAACCAAGTCAGAAAAATCGACTTCCGACCTGCAATGGATTGCAGCATAAAGAGTAGATAATCTCAGCTGTCTGTTAGAACGGGTTTATATGCAGTAATTTAACCCCTAACTAAATCTCCCTATGTAGGTGCCGAAAATAAGGAGGAACACCCAGACGAGAAAGAAATCAAACCGTTGTCTGAATTGTTCTATGGCAAGTTCTGCAACCACTGGGTCTCTCTGATTGGTGTAAGTGATGCACTATTAATTGGTAGCACGTGGGCTTTACAACAATATATTGTAACTTGGTTGAAATCTCCATAAATGTATGCCATCCATATTTGTTGTCTCCTAGGCACTGTGCTCCATTGTTATTATGTTTGTTATTCAATGGGCCTACGCCTTAGCAAACATTCTAGTGGCTCTTCTGCTCTTTTTCTACATTGGAAAAGCAAGTCCGGGACTTAATATAGGTAACTATACTCATATAGGTGACTGTAATACCGAAAACATGTTAAACACATTATTAGGTTAATCTGTTCTGTATCTAACTTACTCAGGCCAAGTTATTTTGCTTAACAACTGTTGTTTGCTAGCATTACTGTAATAGAAGCATATCACACCCTGAACTGTGTAGTGGCAGATGCCACAATAGTATCACATGTGTCATGTGGCATGGCCAATGACACACTGTGCATTCTTCACTGCTCAGATACTCCTGTTCATGTAGCATGATAAGTAGTGCAGAGTATTGCACATGTTTTGGTCACATGGTTCAGCCCAGTGGTTGGCTGTACCTACTATAGTTGAATGGAATTGGGAACCAGTTTCTTGATTCCATGTCTTCGGGAAAATATTACAACAAAGTCATGATCTGTTTTACAGGAATCGCAGCCCGGTTTAGTCTTTTCAGCTGGCTCAAGTCAACACTGACTAGCATTTGCAGGTTTGTGTTGGAGATTTTCTGGCCTAATTTTTTTTCTATAAAAGGTCGGTCTGGTTTTGAGCAGCTGTGATGCCAAGATATCTTTACTAAAAACCAGAAGCCTGGTTACAAAATATGGGTAATAAATATATTGAAAGCTCCTTTACAATACTACATAGCATTTGCATTTTAGCTGTCTATAGATATTCAAATTTAGTAAATAAAAGCCATAAAGAGTTATAACATTTTTATTTAATTTTAATTCAAGAATCTTGGCTAATGTGGGAAAGACATCACCAGCAGAACGCAAAATAAATGAATACCAACATGTATTGCTTTTTAGTAAACCAACAGGAGTTGTAACGCAATACCCTCTCTCTACATATAAACTGTACATTTACAGGTTGGAAGATTCTCTCAGGGACCAGATTGTGGTCACGCCTTCTCTGCCTGGGGTTGATGTGGAAACCAAGCAGCTGACCGAGGAAAATGCAGACTTTGCCTCTCGACGCCGTTGTCACCAGTCGTCCTATATTGAGGTGGCTAGGATGGTACAGCCTCCACTTAACTGAATGATGTATAACACATCACTATATAGCTACAGCTATTACAATTACAGTGTTGCACACCTTTCAATTGCATATTGCTTGAACTTCATAATTTGCAGCAAACTTAGTGTATTTGTCATATTCTGTTGGAACAGGCATTGATAGGTTTGTGTGCATCTGTCTGTTTTTTGTGAAACACAAGCCCATTTGAGTCGCTGTTTACTGCATTTGAATGCAGGAACCCCTTTCTATCCCAGTGGGAAGATATTGCACACAATGTTAAGGTTATGCATCATTAAAGCACAACTTCAATCTCATTGTGGCTCTCTTGAATTTCTAGGCAAATCACAGGTCAGACTATAAGCCCAATAAATGTTGTCTTCAAATATGAATGCCCTAATATATGAGTATTGTGTAATTTTAACAGTGGAAAAATTCAGTTAATAATGTAAATGTAGTATTTCTGATGAAGTTGTGTTGTTAAATATGTCACAATATTCTATTTGTAGAAAATTCATGTTTTTCCAGTTATATAGTAGTAACAGTAAATTCAAATATACACAATATTACAAACCCTGGTGTGAGTGTGACTGAATATCAAGACACTAGCCTTTCAAATCTGCAACATTTACAGGAAGGCTATCGACTACTGTTACTAACATGCTTATGTTGGGTGATAATTTATTTTTATAACTAATTTAGTAATTTACCCATAACTCAGAAATAACTATGGTCAAATGGATGTCTGTAATTTGTAATGTTATCGCATGAACGTCAAGAAGAAGTAAGAAACATTGTTTATAGTTGAGCTATACTTTTGAAGAAGAGCAGGTGTGCAGTGACTAACAGAAGGAATAGGCTATACAACTAATCCAGAACACATGTTGCAAGTCTGGCCAGCACAGCAAGTGAGTTAGAAATGCATTCCTTTCTGTAATAACTGCACATAATGATCCAGGTTATTCCTGCCTTGGTTATTACACAATTTTAAACAAAACATACTAAAATAAACGGGACGTTGTTTACAAATAACGAAGGCATAACTAAATAACATACTCATATTTTCTGTAAAACAAATGCCCTATGCCCAAGATCCCTATGCTTTATTCCACCCTGTTAATTAGTTGGCAGCATACATGGTGCATGGTTCTAGAATTGTTTTATTATTTAAAGAATAAAAACAATATAATTTAATAACAGACATATTAATATATTAATATTGTTAAACATTTACATTATTAACATAATGCGATAACTGTGTACATGTACATTACAGGGTGGAATAACGTCACAGTCTAAAACGAACATTCCACCCATAATTAATATTATTTAAGTGGCTGAGCTTGACCAATGTATTTTCCTGGCAGTTAAACATGTTACTATTCTGATATAATACTAACAACAAGAAAAATCCAGTCCAAAATGTTACCGCATAACAGGAATGACTTGAACAAGTGTATTTTGCCAGATTTTTGTGCTAGTTTGTTTTGAATATTTACCGGGTTCTCGTCTTTTGGGCCGGGCTATGTGCGAGAACTTCCTGAGGTGGAAAAGCCATTGACACTGAATAGCGGATTTGGATTTAGGGTGGAAACCTAGCGTGTGTGTGTGTGTGTGTGTGTGTGTGTGTGTGTGTGTGTGTGTGTGTGTGTGTGTGCCTGCGTGCGTGTGTATGAGGGGGGAGGAGCCCAAACGTATCGAACGTGATAACACTTCTGTTCAACTTTGCCTGCGCGAACTCTAGAAGGCATTTACCGCCATCGGATCCAAGAGAGTTTTAGTGTTATTTCGTATAACTAGAAAGCACTGTTGTGAAATACCTTTTAACGCCGAAACGCTCTTCTGATGGTGACCCCGGGCGATTCGCCGTTTTTTACCAGAAAACTACTATCTGCGACCGATTTCAGGTCCTGAATCATGGGAACAGGTTTATTGAAGCACGTTCTCCTATGCACTTTGATGACTCTCCTGGCGGCACCGAGCCCTCTCGGAGCATGGCCGGCCACAACAGACAGCAGCGAAGTGCACAGTGAGCTGGTAACGGGATACTATTCGACGGGCACGGATGAAAGCACGGCGACAGACAAAGTGTTTGATCTGGCGACTGCAGAGGTTGTAGTCCGTTTACAGGCGACAAGAACAAACGCCGTGCACAGACACACTGATGAAACACACACGTCCTCAGTTGGTAACATAGGTAAGACCATTCAACACCGGGTCCCTGCTTATTATAGCGTAAAAGTCCAATGTATTTGCCCTATTGTGACAAAGAATAACCTAATAATAAACACGTTTACAATATGGCTATATCATGTAAGAAATTAGATTTGTGTATAGCTCACAATTATATGCCTATACATAATAACGCAATAATAAAAAGTACATGTTTGACTGATATGAAAAGTAGCCTAATAACTGATTATTACTTTATTTGGTAGGCCTACATGTGTTATTTAATCCTGAGGTTAATTGTCCTCAGCATTAAATAACATGTCCTGTTTTTTTCTTTTACAGAAGACACTGCTTACATCACTGATTTATTTTTACACTATTTTTATGAGCAGGCCATTGTTGATTAGTTGCAGCGTATGACCCTGTAAGACATTAGCATTCCAACATGGGAACAGGACACGGGCCTACACGGTTATAATTCCTACTTTATCAAGGAATTTGGTTATTTCCTCTTTACAAAATCCCAGTGCATTGGTTTTGGACAGTGAACGTCTTGGCACGTTCACGTCAACATTGTGGTCTTTGGAATGCACCTGCTGCCTTAACAGACGCTACCTGCTAACATGTAATGTGCATTGGTTGTCTTATTTCAAAACTATGTTGCATAATATGTCTGTCTCAAGGCAGAATGGCTAGTTCTGAAGCAGCGTATAATGTTTTACACCTGAGGTGTGTGCAAAGTCATACAAGGACATGTGTCCTATGCCTGTGGAGATAGCACAAAAGAGTTGTTGTTTTTTACAGTATCCTATACTCTTTAGATGTATACAAGCACTCAAGAGGCTGGTGTTTAACTGTTATTTGAAATAAAAGACAAATAACCAATGCACTCTGGTTGCTCTGCATCTCAGCCAAGCGATGGACACAATCTTCAGAGGTGTTGGGAAAACACATGGGGTCGCTCCTATTTGGTCTCCCAACTCCTAAACTCTGTTGTCCTACATGTCTGGTAATTCCAACACAATCTCATATCTTGGAAAGAACATAAAACATACAGCTCAATGTTCTGTCACTCATTCTTATATAAGAGCATTATTGGATAGGGCTTTCACGGCAGTAGCCTAGTACCTTATAGGCTACTCCATTAAATAGGCTACTGTTTGTGTTGAGGTGTGTGTTTCACCTTTATGTGGACATTGATAAGCAACAATAAGCATTACAGGCCAGGCTGAGAGCTGAGTGATAAACAACAGGTTCCAGTCTGGGTTTTGCCACTAGAGTGAGAGACAGAGTAAATAAATTAGTCAGAAAAGTTGAGAAACAAAGGCTGGTAATTCCAGTCCCTCCTCAGACAGATTGCTGTTGCTCTATAGTTGAACTTTGAACTAAACCCCTTCATTGGTTCCTGGGGGCTGCTTCCAGTCACCCATGTGAAAGCCATGCAGATGTTGTCCAGCTCTAAGACACATCTGCAGGGTAGCAGTCATCTCATAGGCTATCAGGACTGAGTTGCAGTTGCAGAATAATTGTACAACAGACAAAACATGTCTAGTACATTTGTTATATCAGATTACCTCTGAAATGATGTCATCATTTATAGATAGCAGCAGAGTGGGAGTTATGTGAGAATTTTCTACAGTCAGGTGAGGAATTAAACGTGCTTTGGCAGTCTGGAGACAGCTTGCCCAACATCAGGAATGATTGGCTGAATACACGTCTAAATGTATGTATAGTACTCAGGCATTCAGCACCATGGCTACAAACTAATAATAATGACACTGTTAAATATGAATCATAATTTCACAACTCAACATGCTAAACATTGTGTTTGTGTTATGCAGGGGTTTTAACCATTGCATAATCTTTATTTGTATAAAATGTTAAACATTTGTATTATGTTAGAATGTGCAGTAATAGCACAGCCACACTGTAGTCCAGAGACACTAGACTTGTGTGAGACCCACATCTATTGTCAGTTACAGTATTATGCCCTTTGCTCACTCAGCTTTAGGAAGGAAATGGCTGATTCCCTGCGGAATGCAGCCACCATATTTAGGGCCACAACAAGCTTTTGTTAGAGTAGACATGCCTGGTTGCCAATGGTTCTCCACCCAAAAGGCATTACATCTGCAGCAAGCCACTTACAGCATCTTCCCACTCTTGTAGTCCATAAAAGAACAGACAGCAGTCTCTTTGGCGCCCTCTATTGGCGAACTAGCAGAATGCATTAAACATGATTAAAATATGGAAAATAATATATTTTAATTGAAAATAATTTATTATACATATATTATTTTATATTGTTTTTTAAAACATTAGATAAGCAAAATTTATCTCATCTAATTTATCTCATCTCATTTAAGTCATCTAACTGCTCCTTAAAGGCAGTGAACGGACAGAGGTGTTCAGAGGAGAAGTCAGGACCTTTGGACTGTCTGCAGAGCTTCCTGTGACCTCCCCCATCATAGCTGCCACCACTGAGGCCAGCAACACGCGTTGGGAAGACCTGCCCATCACAGACCACCAGCTAGACATCTCCCCTCCCCTCCCACGGGACCCCAGGACCTGGGCAGTGACCGAGGAAACCAGGAGGCTACCACCGGACAGCTCCGAGGCCAGCCTCCAGTTAGGGGGCACCGGCGTTCCCATCCCGGGGACATCATTGGGGGTCTTGGTCCAAATGGACGGTACCTACATCACCACCACCAACAGCCGAGCCGGAGAGAGAAGCCTCCTGTCTGTCACCTCCTCCTCTTCTAGTAATAGCACCTCCTCTTTACTTTCAGAGGACTCTGGCTCTGAGCAGCTCTCCTCTACCTGGGCTATTCCCGTCACGAAAGCAGGGGACAACGAGACTCATACGGAGAAGCTCTCATCCACCGGCACTGACAACAGGGACACCAGTAATGCAGAGCACCTCCACACCGATGCCTTTAGCTCAGAGTCTGAGGGGGCTCCTAATTCCACGCAACCTCTTGGAGTGACAGAGACAGACTTGACAGATTCCGGCACAGACTCCGGCACTGACTCCGGCACAGACTCTGGCACTGAGCAGCCTATGGGATCTGTTTCATACACGCCACGCCCGCCTGATGTTTCTTTTGAGGGTGGTGCCACCAACAGCTCGTGGACAACCTCGAAATCGTCGCAAGGCTCTAGTGCTGAAGCGTCCGTGGAGCCGTCCACTAGAGGGCACTCCACAAGCAGCCGAAGCGAGGGAGAGAGAGAAAGCGTGTCATCCCGGACGGAAGAGGATGGCGGGATGGGTCTGACCACGGCGCCCCCTACAGTCGGAACCAGCGTGACGACCCTGGAAGACGCTCTGGCCACGGTACTGTCTGATCAGCCCCCGGTCATCCAGACAGACGGGCCAGATCTTGCTAGTGATGTCTTCACAACGACACTTGCGGCTACACACAGGTACTATTAAACTGTATGAATACTAGTATTATCATCATGCTGGTTACCATGGTAATTGAATTCTAGAGAAAATAAATAATTTCTTATCACCTCAATATATTGTAATACTACTGTAGTTTATTGAAAAGTATTAATCACGGAAACATATTGTAGTAAATGGTAACTGGTAAATGGGGTCAGGATGGTTGTGGGTTCAAACCCCGGTGTTGTCCTTCCTGTAAGCATCCTTGATCAAGATGCCTAACCCCGAACTGCTCCCGGTGGTTGGTTGCACCTTGCATGGCAGCAATCACCATCAGTGTATGAATGTATGGGTGAATGTGAGGCAAAATACTGTAAAGCGCTTTGTATAAAAGCGCTATATAAATATGCCCATTTACCATTTACCAATTGTACTACCCACTCATTGAAGTGGAAGTACATGTGTTTAATCACTCTGTTAACTAACATTTAATAACAACATGGGTCTCATTTAGATAGTGTTTTCATAATACTTTGCACTTCCGTTCCCACTAGGTCTCAAGTAACAGAAGCAGAGACATCAGTAGCTGTCACACAGGACATCACTGAAGATACCACCCAGTACATCACCAAGGATACCACCCAGTACATCACTGAGGATACCACACGGTACATCACTAAAGATACCACCCAGGACATCACCCGGGTTACCACCCAGGACATCACCCAAAATACCACCCAAACAACACAGAACATCACCCAGGATATCACCCGGGATACCACACAGGATATCACCCGGGATACCACCCAGGACATCACCCGGGATACCACCCAGACGACACAGAACATCACCCAGGATATCACCCGGGATACCACACAGGATATCACCCGGGATACTACACAGGATATCACCCGGGATACCACCCAGGACATCACCCGGGATACCACCCGGGATATCACCCGGGATACTACACAGGATGTCACCCGGGATACCACCCAGGACATCACCCGGGATACCACCCGGGATATCACCCGGGATACTACACAGGATATCACCCGGGATATCACCCGGGATACTACACAGGATATCACCTGGGATACCACCCAGGACATCACCCGGATAATCACCCAGGCAACAGCTGGCCCCTTACCCAGCCTTTCTCCAGCGACCTTCCCTCCCCCTGAGTCCAGCACCAGTAGCGCTGTGGCCAGTCCTACCGCTGGACCACCCACTCTGCATCCTACATCCACCTCCTCCTCCCCCTCCTCCCTCTCCTCCTCCTCCTCCACCATGGGCCGGCAGACCTCCATGTTGCCCACACCCAGCCAGACCCAGCAGGCGTCCACGCCAGAGCTTAACCCCACCCACACTTCCACCACCCTCCGCCTGGAGACCACCACCGCCATGCCGGGTAAGGCGACCACCAAGGGGCGAGTCACCGTCGCTTACAGCCGTACAACCCCCGTCAGGGCCACCTTTGCACCTAACACCACGGGCCAGCAAACGGACACGGGGACCACTCAGACCCTGGTGACGGACAGGGGGACCACCAAGGCCCTGGTGACGACAGCCCCCGCTGTGCTCCAGCTCACAAAGGAGCCTTCTGGTGGGTAGTTCACGCAGTTGACATATTGGTGTTTTCAGTTTATCTGATTTATCTTATTATTATTTTAATTTTATAGTTGTTAGCTGGTGTATGAACTACATAACATAAATAAATAAATGTAATGTAATTGAATTAAATTAACTTTTTAAATTTTAATTAATTTCTTTCTTTAGTTTTAAACTATACGATTACATTTTTCTCCAGACTTTCTTTAGGCCTTAACACACCAACTTTCTATTAAACATGTTTCCAGTTCCTTCAGTTAAATCCAATATCTGTTCTAATACGCAACTATCAAGTGTCAGTCCATCTAAATCCTCTCCTCCTGAAACTTAGCCAACCCCTGTGCAGCCAATCCGTGCATCAACGGCGGGATGTGCTTGAGCTACGGGGGGCAGGACTTCACCTGCCACTGTCTGCAGGATTGGACAGGGCCAACTTGCAATCAGGGTTAGTCGTTCCCCTTACAACTCTTTCACTACAGTACATTAGCTTAGACGCTGCCTTAATGTAGGTTGTTGTAATACTGTACTGTGTGTCTCTCACATACAGATACCGATGAATGCGAGAGGGACCCCTGTCCCCCTGGCTCTCGCTGTGTGAACACGCGGGGCTCCTTCAGTTGTGAGTGCCCACTTGGTTTTGACCTAGAGGATGGACGCACCTGCACCAAGGGTGAGAGTCTAGCAGTGTAAAGACTTGAACTAGGGCTGCCCGATTATGGAAAAAATCCTAATCACGATTATTTAACACGATTAGTCATTGACTTTTGGAAGGTAGTTATTACACTTCAAAAAACAATGAAACATTAAAATAAATCAGCATTGAAAACACTTTCAACTGTCAAATTTCCCTTAATAATAACTTTCACTTTCACCCCAGAAGGTGAAAAAGTGCATGTCATTTAGAACACAAGACTAACTAAGAGTTTACTTGCAACACATAATGTGCAAAATAATATTTTTTTTCTCAAATACGTTATTTTTGTAATCACTGGTCAACAAATTTTTACAAAAGTCATGTTACTAAAATAAAATGAGTAATTTCTTATCCATTTTCATGTGCTCAACACAAATATGACAACATTTTTTCTAGTTTTTTTGTAGTCTCCATCAAATTAATGTAATTAGCATTACTGTTCTGTATTGTACCTAAATAGATAAAATAATAACAGTTTTAAGTAACAGTGGCTTAAACTGTCTCGCACAAAGTCTGAAATATTTTAAATGCGCAACCTTTCCTACTGTGCTTTATATAGTACACCGCTGACGTCATCTTACTACAGCAGATGCCTGGCAGTACAGTAGTATTGCATTGCATCAGAAAATAATGCAATCAACTCTGGATGATGTGTGCATGATGGTATTATGCAATGCAATGCAATATTACATAATTCTAGGCTTATTTAGGATGTTGTTTCAGTCCTACTGGATACATTTACTGTGAAACATAGAAAATGAACTATATGAAATATCTTCAAAACAAGAGCCAATAAATATGGTTCATGGTTATATTCGTATTCAGCACACAAAAATACCACAGATTAGGGTCTTTTTAAGTCAGTAACGATTTCAATGTTGACCAGTGGTATTAGGATCTGAAATTAAATTACTAAATCGCAATTAAAATGAGATGTATTGCACAGATCTAACTTGACCACATTGAATAATTTGCACATACAGTATACAGTACAGTGTGCACTGTTTTACTACTAACACGCCCATTTCTACACCATAGTCTAGTCCATACTGTCAATCAAAGGCTAATTACATAAACATTTAGTTTGAGGGTTTCAGAAGAGCTTTGAAGGAATAATTTTGTGAGCAATATAATATAATGGGAAGTACACATGGCTACACAATGACTTTGAGTGCAGGTGTTGAGTTGATGAAGCTTTTATGACCTTGCTTTTAACTTTAATTCACTGGGCTTAGCACCTGTCTTCAGAAGCCCCCTGGAAGGCTTCTGAAATATGTGTTCCTGGTGCCGACAGCCTCACTATACACTGGTTTTGTTTTCCCTGTCACAGCAAAGACATTTTTGGGAATATTCAGCGTCAACAGACCGACACATGATCCCGCGCTCTTTAAGAATGCCGCCATGCACGAGATCCACCGCGAGATAATTCAGCTGGTGAGAGGTGGTCCTCGTGAATGGGCCTGACTGTGTATCCATAGTCAATGCCCATTGTTATATATACTCTTTTCTCTTTTATACTTCAGCTGAACGCCTCATTGTCGGTCCTGCGTGGTTACAGCCGCTCAACTTTGAGTAGAAAGTAAGTTTTCTTTGTTGCTATCGCTGAAGTGACAAATCTTTGCTGTACAGTATTTTACAATAGAAATGGTAATGTGTGGAGTTTTCCTGTACTTTCACTGTGTTCACATGAGGTTTCTTCTGTGTGTTCTCATTTCTTCTAACACCAGAAAGACACTAGTTAGCATAACACTCCCACCATTTCCTTTGAGCAAGGCACTAGTATTAGAACCAGATTTGTCTTTTTTTTCCATCTTTCTTTTGCTGAATTCTCAAGTTTTTATTAGGATATGTGTATTTCATTAGTTAAGCTTGTTAAGCTTTGTCTATATTATTTCATAATGTGAATGAAGATATTACATAGTTAAAATGTTAAATTGTAAAACACATCATATGTGTAAATATGTGTGCTAAACAGTAAAAATAAATATACAGTATATATAAAAGAACCGTATATGGTCCCTGGAGGGCTGATATGTGGCACCCACTGTTACCACAGAGGGGTCAGAAGCAGAGGACAGCTTGACTTATCTCCTCTCCTCTCCTCTCCTCTCCTCTCATCTTCTCTCCTCTCCTCTCCTCTCCTCTCCTCTCCTCTCCTCTCCTCTCCTCTCCTCAGTCAGCAGGATGCCGTTCTTATCTCGGCTGTCAACATGTTTTCTGCCTCCACGGACGTGACCAGCGCTGAGGTCTACAACAGCATCCAGATGTTCCTCAGCAACTGTAGCGCCTCTGCAGCCCACTGTGGAGTGGTTCTACACTACAAGCTCACCTACCATGGTAGCTACCAATACATGTCACACTTTATCCTCTGGCATTGCTCTAATTATATTTTTATAGTAAAATATTGTTTATAGTACAGTTTTATAGTTTTCTAAAAAGGCTAGCTCATTAGCAGGCTGTGCCTGATGTGATGAATAATGTTTGCTAAAGGACATTATCATGGAAGACAGATTACAGATGTCTCCTGGATCAAATTTAAATTTGAGTATACATTTGGAATTGTAAACACCATTCATTATCACCTTAACTCATTGTCCAAATGTTAATATTTAGAGCATATTTGGGTGACACCACTATGTAACACTTAACCTCCCGTCAACAATAATGTCTTGTGTGTGTTACAGAGGAGAGTCTGTGTCTGGCTCAGAAGACACAGTGCGACACAGAGCGCTCCGCCTGCACAGACAACAATGGCACAGCCTACTGCCAGTGTCTGCCTGGATATTACAAGCACAACCCCGAAGACCTCTCATGCATTGGTAAGCTGTACACTGTGTGTGAGTGTGCATATGTGCGTGTGCGTGTGTGCACGTGTGTGTCACACCCAAAAGGAAGGGGTTAATTTCTCGCAAACTTCTTTTATAAATAAAAAAAAATACTAAAATACTAAATCAAATAGTTACTATACATTTTTTTTTTTTCTTCTACAATATTACACAATTGCACAGCATTATTACACAGTTTTAATACAGTATATGGGTACATTTGATAAAATCTAAACATAAAATATTATAAATACTTTTTGAATTGAAAAATATATTTTTAATATAATTTTGTAGTCTCAGGTGTAAGGATTAGGGCTGCGTCGAGGGACATGTATTCCCGGCAACCCCACATCCACGCGTGCTGTCAGCAGTCACCGTTGCTGCTTGTAAGCTGCTTGGATGTGGGGCTATACCAGGCTGGGACGTTCTCTTGTTCTTCTGTTTGTTTTAATGTATGCCTGTGTGCTGTTTGGTTTGTTACACGCTGTGTTGGGTTTTCCTCGTTCAACACTGAGCAGTGGCTCGCACGTTACCCTGCACCTGTGTGTTCCGTCTGTGCTGCACTCACCCAGCCCCGCGCCGTGACATCAGGTCTAGACGCAGATGGTCCCGAGTCCCGACTTAGGGGGTCGTAGGGGGTTAGAGGGGCTGCCACATAATATTTGTTTGTGTTATTTTTATGAGCCTAGTATTTAAAATGTTATTCTTGCAGAATGCGGAGATGGCTACAAGCTTGAAAACGGCACGTGTGTCCAGTAAGTCGATACTATATCTGTGACAAATTGTGGATAAAAGTGAAAAAATAAAGTGGAGGAAAAATGAAAGTAATACATTTCACTGTCTGATTTCACAATCCAGGTGCATGTTTGGATTTGGAGGGTTTAACTGCGGAAATTGTAAGTTGCACAGATATTTTTTTCCTATAACACAT
>JAODOY010084238.1:0-14499 GCA_025399855.1 Forbesichthys papilliferus
GTGTGTGTGTGAGAGAGAGAGAGAGAGAGAGAGAGAGAGAGAGAGAGAGAGAGAGAGAGAGAGAGAGAGAGAGAGGTTAGAAATCAGCAAATAACAAATATAGAGAGGTGCATAGACAAGGCCACCTGCATCTAGTTAAATCTTAAACTTTTGTATGTGTTGATATACAGTAGAACCTGATACAGGGTGCAATGTGATTTACGTGCAGTGCCACCGTTCCAGTAAGTGGATGTGCGTCATTGGGCGCCCTTGCACAGGGACTCCCTGCACTTGATTGGCTCTTTAACTTCCCATTAAGGAACAAAAACCCCACTCTGCTTGTTTACATTGGTTTGGCCATTGTAAACAAGTGCTTGGCAGCTGTGTGGGCTCTACCACACTACAGGGGGTGTTTTTTTTTTTCCCCCTTTGTCAATGCCTTCAGTGTGCTGCATCCAAAATGCAATCCTTACACACATACAAACAAAAACCTAGGGTTTGTGCAGTTTACTCTACAGATTTTCCTTGAAATTCTAAAAGTAAAAACAAAACTCCAATGATGGATAGCTTTCTCCTCTGGGTATTAGCTACAAATGAATTTAAGTCATTGTGAAGATGGCGGCCAATGTGTGTCCAGACCATAGAATTATATGGTCCAGACTGGCGTTAAAGGCCGCAATGCAGCATTTTTACAAAAAATTTTAAACAGAATTGTTAAATCAATGTTCTGCTCAGCCCTTAGTCATAAAGGCCAGTGTAGTGTGTCCCAGAGTAGTGTAGGAGATCATGGAGGCAGCGAGCACTGAAATGTCAGCTAGTGGGAGAGAAAATAGTCCTCGCAGCAAACATCCATCCTTATTGTACAGTACCTAGAAAAGAAGCTTCATGCTGTACATCTGTAACTTGAGCCACTAAAGACGTTGTTATCCAAAAATGTTACATTATATTATGATTTTACTTGTATGTATTAATAAAGATAATATGCATGAAACAGCACATGATACTACGCAACTGTGGATCCTAATGTTTCTGCAAATATCACTTGCAGATTGTATGTGTAGGTGTTGCTTGATGATGTTGGTGCTCTATAGTCAAACATTATTCCCGTGTCTTTGCATTTTCCAGGACTCCAGGTTCAACGCAGAGGTTGACCTGATTACAGGCTACAAGACACAAAGTATCTTGTGTCTGCCTATCAAGAACCACAGAGAAGAGGTACTAGTGCATGCGCTGAATTCAGAGTTAGCCTTATTAGGCTAAGGCTTTTAAGAGGTTGCTGGTTTGAAACCTGCCAAAAGCATTATCATTTTATAAAACTATTATTGCCACAAGGCATATTGTTTTGTGTATGTTGTTGATGTTCCTTCTGTAACCAAAAGTGTAACAATGTAAAAAAATTAAAAAAAACATTTATTGATACGTACATGTGAGCCCAAACATCTCTTGGCGTATTCAATGTAAAAATCAGTGATCATGTGATGCTGACGTTACTAGCATATCCATCTTTGTTCCCGATTCCTTCTGATCAATTCAGTTTTTGGGATGATCAGTCTAACAGGTACTGTATACTGTACCTACTCTCCTTTCCGTTCCTCTCCTCAGGTGGTAGGAGTGGCACAGGCCATCAATAAGAAATGTGGGGAGGATGGGGCTTTCACAGAACAGGATGAGAAGGTAGGATGAGAAGGTCTCTCTTTTTCTCTTTTTCCATTTGTTTGGCTTTGCTGTTCATTTAATTTTCTCAGAAATCATCACCTGTCTGTCTACACTTTCCCGTTGATAGTCTGATAGAGGTTTTAAAGGGAATGACATGAAATAGTAAGTTCAATTTACTTATACTGTATTTTATGAGAACCCGTGGCGTCAATTCCCTGACTGTCAGATTAGTTGAACTTCACCAAGTATAGTAAGCCATTGAATGCTACTGTAAAACAATCAAGTCAAAATCACCAAATATCTCCTTGCAGACTGCTAGCATTTTCTGTGCATGCTGAAAAAATAATCCGGTACTTCTACTAGGGCTGTACAATATTTCAATAGGGTTAGGGTTTCAACACTCAGCGGCCACTTTTTTAGGTACACCTATTCAAGACAATTTGCTGAATTTTAAACTGAGCATCAGAATGGGGAAGAAAGGGGATTAAAGTGACTTTGAACGTGGCATTGTTTTTAGTCTGATTTTCATGCATAACTATCCCTAGGGTTCTCAGAGAATTGTCCAAAAAAAAAGAGAATATCCAGTGAAATTCCTTATTGATGTCAGATGTCAGAGGAGAATGGGCGGACTAGTTTGAGATGAGAAAGGCAACAATAACTAAAATAACCACTTGTTACAACCAATGTAGGCAGAATACCACAAACGCACAACATGTCTAACTTTAAAGCAGATGGGCTCCAGCAGCAGAAGACCACAAAGGATGCCACTACTGTCAGCTAAGAACAGGAAACTGAGGCTACAATTCACAGAGGCTCACCAAATTTGGACAATAGAAGATTGGAAAAATGTTGCATGATCTGATTAGTCTGGATTTTAGCTGCGGCATACAGATGGCAGGGTCAGAATTTTGTGTAAACAACATGAAAGCATGGATCCATCCTGCCTTTATTAACGGTCCAGGCTGTTGGTGGTGGTGTAATGGTGTGGGGGATGTTTTCTTGGCACACATTGGGCCTTTTATAGTGCTTTTTCACTGCTGGTACCAGCTCGACTACTCGCCTCACCTCTACTCGCTTTAGGGAGTTTTTTCATTGCATACTATCAGCTCTACTTGACTCTACTCACATCGGCACTGTTCTTTTGGTGCTTTTCCACTGCATGATACCAGATAAACTCAGCTCATCTTTTTTGCTTTTCCATTGGGCAAAAGTTGGGTTAGCACCAGGTACTTTTTTTAGTACCTGCTCTGTTGAGGTTCAAAGCAAGCTGAGGCGATACCAAAATGTGACGTAACAACATTACAGACTACTGATTTGATTAAATGATCACTGCGTCATTGCGCAAGACGAATATACATAGGGCAAACTACTGAAGCAGCCGCAACTTTTAAGTTACCTTTAATTAAATGGCAACACAAAACCACAAAACCATGGCGTGATCAAATGAGGAAGTGCAGACTGTTCTCGGTTGTTGACGGCATAATAATGTTATCTAGTGAGAGCTGGACAGGGCAATTCACATAAAATGAAGGTTGACCAATATGTCAATGAACTGTTGCACCGCTGCACACGGCTACCGAAGGACATTCCAACAAGTTAGGGACATGTAACATGTTCCAAAAAAAAAAAAGACTACTGATCTACTGTAGGAGTGGCTCGAACAGGTAACTGAGTGGGTACTACCTGCAGTGGAAAAACACCCATGGAAAGTTGAGTTGAGTAGAGCTGATACTATGGAAAAGCTCTCTAAAGCGAGTAGAGGCGAGTAGAGTCGAGCTTGTACAAGCAATGGAAAAGTACCAATAGCCCATGTAACACTAAGCGATTAGCCTTGTTATACTAGGGAGAAATAGGTTCCCATGTACCCGAATGGCACTTTTTTGTAACCTTGCTTTTTAGGACCCAAATTATGTCTAGTTAAGAATCATGTCATGTTGCCAAGGTCAACTAATGGCCCATGGTGGTTTTTTTGGCGCCCATTTTGAATTCATGTCAACGCGAATGGTAAAAAACGCAAATTTTCATATCTCTTGAATTAAATAAATTATAGAGACACATTAACCAACCTTTACATATGTATCAGCAATTAACTAGAAATGACAGTGACATAGTACAACCACTCTTTTTAGGTAAAAAAAACTTGTAAAATAACACATTTTAAGCTAATAACAGTATTCTTTTGTCAATTATTTCAAAATATTGTCCTGCAATAACAGTTATTTCTGTTTAATATTGATTAAAATGTTATTAAATTGATTGCAATCACTAACTCACATACTGTAGATGGCAATCTGATAATATTAACTAGAAAAAATCACTGGCTGCAGCTGTTTTATTTCTTTTTAAAAGGAATAGGCTACTAGATTTAAATGAGAAACTGAAACCATCAGCTAGCTATATGCTGCCGTTTTCAGATTTTCTCCTGTTATTTATGGACACAATGTTGGTCGTCTCTGGTGTTATGGTCACTGTGGTCATGTGGGTCAGCTGTCCTACAGACCCGGCCTTGGGCCGGTCTATCTCACTTCTGGCGAAAGGTCCATTACAGCATAGCCCATAACCAGCTGGATACACAGAACCAGATAGGAATATTTAAATGAATATAGTAATAGTTTAGATTGAAACATTGGATCAGATGTATAGATGTTTCATGTTTGACACTGCATTTCAAAGTTATAGGCTCTATTTTGCTTAATATACACTGCTGCTTATCCCGACAGGACTTTTCATCTTATCTGGCGTTTTCGGGAATCGTACTGCACAATGCACAGCTCTATGAGACATCCCAGCTCGAAAATAGACGCAACCAGGTGTGTGTGTTTGTTGTATACTGTATACTGTTTTTGTGCAGAAGTTGAAAGGCCAACTGGTGGCTATATTCGGGGGTGCGTCAAGAAATGTTATTTAATAAAGTTTGAAACGTAAAGACAAATTGACAGCGGAGCTCAAATATTGAATGCATTTTATGTCATTGATGCTGAAACATAGAACCGTGTTCTAAACCTTGAAGTCAATGTGCGTCAGACTCCACCATATATATATGTGTGTGTGTGTACTTGCACAGGTGTTGTTAGACCTGGCCAGTCTAATATTTGAGGAGCAGCAGTCTCTGGAAGTTTTGCTGAAGAAGATTGCAGGCACCATCTTATCATTTATGCAAGCCCAAGCCTGTACGGTCTTCATCACTGACAAAGACTCCATGGTTAGCACACACATACACACACGCACGCATACACACACACACAGACACACACACACACACACACACACACACACACACACACACACAGCGATAATAGGATATTACCATGTATATTGCACAAAGGCTACGTTCCGACTGCAGTCCTTAGTGTTCAATTCCGATTTGTTTTGTTCTGCTGTTCACATTACCTGTTAAATGTGGCACCTATCAGATTCGAGTGTGAACTGTTTTGATTGGTTCTGAAGTGACCCACATGCGCAAATGAACAAGATGTCACATACAGCGTGCTTTGTTGAATGATTTATTTACTCATTATTTAACATGGAGGAGGACAATGATCCGCTCCGCGCAGTATTGTGTGCAATGGTTTTTTAACACTTCGCTCTGACCATCCAGTGACTACGTCCTTATTTAGTCTGCTGTATGTTCACTTTTGAGTAGGACTACAACTTCTCTCGCGTAGAGGTAACAAATGTCGACCAACAATGGCCATGAGTGAGCCATTACACTAGCGAGGGCGAGTCACACAGTGAATGTCTATGAATGTCTATCTAGAGTGACGTCAAAGTCGCATCAATTCTGATTTGACTGTTCAGACTGAGATCGCATTTAAAAGAATAGATATGTATTTGATTTGGTACCACATATAAAGTGGACTTGGTGGAAGTATAATTATATACAAACACACCTCGAATACTTGAAAATTGTACTGTAAATAACTTTGATCAATTGTTTAATGGTTTCAATAATTTTTCTTAGTTTATTTGACAATAAGATGTTATCCCCAAAAATCCCTAAATGTCCACACTAAAGTTCAAATGAAATGAAATAACTCCAATGTGGTATCTTACAGAGTGACTTCTGGATTGTTTTACTTCCTCAGTGTCTTGAACTCTATACTGTGCATGGTGCCTTAAAGGCAAGAAAACATGTTCAAGTGATTGAAAGTCACTGTGGAGCCTATAATGAGTGAGCGCAGGCTGCCTGTGTCCCATAGATAATAAAACAAAGGAAGTGAAAGAAGGGCAATCAGTACATGCATACTGTATATTAAAGTAAACAAAGAGGCTTTTGAAGGAAAGCGAAAAATAGCAGGGCTGACACAAAGTATTGTAATTAATCATAATTGCGTAATTCAGCAATTGCGTCATGTTACACTTGGTCTAGTCACAGTTGTTCACAGATGCTGGGCTATTTAAATAATGCAAATAATACATGTAAAGCCAGATATATCTGCATATGTATATAATAGGGGTGCACGGATAGATCGGAAGCAGATCGGAATCGGACGATTTCCACTCAAAATACGAGATTGGTGGTAGTCCGATTTTTTTTTGTAATGGCCGATATGAAAAACCCATCTTTGTTGTCAATTAAATGGCTGTTGTAGGCGGGATAGAAAGACATTGCCAGTGTTGGGAAAGCTACATTGAAAATGTAGTAAGCTGAGCTATCAGTTACTCTGTTAAATTACTCCACTACACTAAAGCGAGAAAGAGAAAGAGAAAACCACACTACAGGCTGATCCAACTTTGATGTTATGTCCTTAAAACAAGTCAAAATAAGGCTCAGTAGTGTGTGTGGCCTCCACGTGCCCGTATGACCTCCCTACAACGCCTGGGCATGCTCCTGATGAGGTGGCGGATGGTCTCCTGAGGGATGTCCTCCCAGACCTGAACTAAAGCATCCGCCTGGACAGTCTGTGGTGCAACGGATGGAGCGAGACATGATGTCCCAGATGTGCTCAACCGGATTCAGGTCTGGGGAACGGGCCTGTCTCCTGGTAGCGCCTCCATGCTCTAGACACAAGGCTGACAGACACAGAAAATCTTGCCACAGCTCACATTGATGTGCCATTCTGGATGAGCTGCACTACTTGAGCCACTTGTGTGGGTTCTAGACTCCATCTCATGCTACCACTAGAGTGAAAGCACCGCTAGCATTAAAAAGTGACCAAAACATCAGCCAGGAAGCATAGGAACTGAGAAGTGGTTTGTGGTCACCACCTGCAGAACTAGTCCTTTATTGGGGGTGTCTTGCTAATTGCCTATAATTTCCACCTGTTGTCTGTTCCATTTGCACAACAGCATGTGAAATTGATTGTCAATCAGTGTTGCATCCTGAGTGGACAGTGTGATTTCACAGAAGTGTGATTGACTTTTAGTTACATTGTGTTGTTTAAGTGTTCCCTTTATTTTTTTGAGCAGTGTATTTTTTTAAATACATTTTATTGTACCAACATTCAAAGTGTCAGACAAACAAATAAACAGGCAAAATTGTACAATACAATAAGCTGTGTTCTCTGCTCTCACTGTTTATTCTATCACGTAAACTCAGTCTTGTCTTTATTCCCCTCTCAATCCCCTGCAGAAAAGTCTCAGGCATCAGCCCAGTGATTGGTAGGCCTACGTCAAAGTCATACGGAAGTGCTTCTGTCTGCTACACATGTAGGTCCGTGTATGGGATGGCATCACATACTGATATTTAGCAGTTGTATCAGACTTAAGCTTGAGCTTCAGATTTAGAAATGCTTTGGAAAATGTAGCTTATGTGGACACTACCGCACTTCTTGATCAATTAAAGAGCTTTGCTACTGAAAAGCTATTTGATTCAGAAAACAGCACAGCTACCGCCACGCTACTGAGAAATGTAGTTTACCTAGTAGCGTCGCTACTTACCAACACTGGACATTGCTTTCTTAAAATTAATGTAACAAGGAGACTGTTTAACCAAACCAAAATCTATAAAAACTGACGTATTTGCCCATATTTGACCTTCAGGATTTTGACTGTCTTCGAACTTCCAAAATGGCTGCACTCTTTCGTCAGCAAACAAGCAAATGTAAGCTTAAATCGTGATGTTTTTCATCAAAATAACTTTATTATACAAATACATTTTTTAAAATAAAATATACCATTTACACTAACTAAATCCTTCAATTTAAACATAATTCAACGCATTCTCCTGAGTTTGGTGATCCATGAGTCAGTCAGCTCAGACCACCAAATGTCCTGTGACAAAAAAATCCCACAGGTTTCAGTCATATCGGGTATTAGTGAGAGATATAGTAAAATAGTTTGTAGAGCTTGTCAACATGTTAATATTTCAAAAATACATTGAGTCCCCCCTACTTTTATCAATATTGTTAACACTTTTGGGCACAGAACTATGTTGTGTATATACTCAATGTTAAAGTATTTTTGTGAAATAATTTATCAAAGTAATGCATATTACATTTATTTATATTTATGATTTATGACATGATGTGTTCACAAAACACATTTTTGAATAATCTATTAGCCATGATTGCGCTGTTTACATATAAGTGCAGGAGTTGCAGATGGAGTAAAAAATGAGCTCACAGGGAGTAAAAATGTTTTGGGAGCAAAAATTATGTTATATAAGTGTGAGAGTAATACACCAAAAAGTATATAATTGGTATTGGTATCGCCGATTTTGCACACTGAAAATTTGCAATTGTATCAGCCAAAAAGATCCATATCGGTGCATCCCAAAATCTAATGTTGCTCAGTGGATTTGACTGATTGACATGTTCTCCATGACACAGCTATGTTCTCCTGCTGTCTCTGCTTCTTACTTTTGCATTTACAGTTTGTTTGGGATTGTTCTCTTAAGGAACAGCCAATGGTCTAACAATCATAACATTTATACCTCAAATAGAGCTATTCTTAACCATTGTTTGGTTAACACATTCATGTTAATGGGTAACATTTGACCAGTATTATAAATACTGTAACTGAATGTTAAGCAATTGTAATTATCAATGGCCCTGGTAAATCTCCTTTGGACTGACATTATTAGTTGATATTCAGATGTTGAGGTTGCGGGATTGAAATAGTTTGGAATTTTTGGAACAGTGGAATGCAGGTTTTGTGTTTGTCAATTTATTAGATTTTATAGCAAGTAAATACACTGTTACTATTACTGTATTAAACCTGCCTAGATAATAGAACAGAGTTGTTTTTAGACTAAAATTTTAAATAATTGTAATCTTAAAATTTAAATAATCATAGGTTGAAATGAACATAGCTATCTTCCATATCCGACATCCTCTATCCTGAGAATAAATGTTTTGTTGAATTGTCACGTTGCCTAGTTACACACACACACACACACACACACACACACACACACACACACACACACACACACACACACACTCCTCGAGCTGAGGTTTTATTTCTTATACATTGTTAGTATTATTTAATCTGCATCAGGCTCAACTATAATGCACTGTGTGTGCGTGTGTCTGATTCAATCTAAGATTTAAGAGTCCAGCTGTCTCTTGCACTCTCAATCTTTATGACATTACTAAACCTTTACACAGCATTTCAGATATTTTACAGGTGATGTCTGTGTAACAGCACCTGCAACATTTCCCCATGGAAAGATGTTATCCACTTTCAAGTATAGTAAATGACAAAAGCTTGTGGTGAACACTGCCCTAGTGTCCCAACTGTATCCCATTGAGTATGTTACCAGTGACTGCATCCTGTTTCATAACAGACTGAATTTTCACTGCTGTGTATATGTGATGCTATGCATCATGTGTATAATGTCTGATTTGTGTGTGTTTTTGTACGTTCTACAAACTGTGCAGTTTATCGCTTCAGTCTAATGGATTGTTTTTATTATAACACTGTCATGAAGTGTACTTTTGGATTTGTACACATTTCTGTGTGAGCCGCAGTGCTTCTACCTGCAGGTCCATCAGGCCACCTAAAGAAAGCAGAAGGGCTAGTTGAATTGGCCTGAAGTTTAACTGAAAATAATATACTGTCAAAGTAAACGCCACCACAAGACTATGTAAACGCCATAACATTTCATTAAATGACATTATTATATAAAGCTAGACTAATAGGACACCATTGCCAGGGGAATAAAGTGTGTGCTTGAGTGCAGCACACTTCAATATGAACCTTTCATCTCAAAGACATTCGGCCACCCCCAGCCGCCTCTTGGAAAATGGAAGGTATTTTTTGTGAGCTGCACGCGAGGCACGTTGAGAGAAAACAAACCCATATAAGGCGGAGAAAGTGCAGCTCTTGGAATGTCGGAATAAACTCTCTTTCTGGCAACGCTTGATGGATAATAGATCAACTTGTTTTTTCATACCTAGAACAGTGGCTTGGATTAAGGACAGGGCATGGAGCTGTAATAGCTTTATAGACAGAACTGGGGAAGTTGATATGTCCGGAAACACGCATACAACACATCCACGCATACAAGCGGCCGAAATGGGTATTCTCAAGAGGGTGGCTGGCATCTCCCTTAAGATAAGTACACCGCAAGAATTTTTGTTTGTGCGTGTAGGAGCAACTGCTTATCAACAGAAATCAATGTCACTGTCAGAAATCACTGTCACTATCTTTTGTGTAGCCGCTGGACTGACCGCTCCTATCAACCAAATCCCGGCGCTCTATTAACATTTTCTAGCAAATTTTGAATCGGCAGCAAGAGGTGAAGGAAATCGCTAGCGTTTCCACCAATCAGAATCTAGGTAAAAGCTTTCTTGCAGAGGAATGTCATTATAAAACCCCCAAAAACCTAATAACATAAAAAAAATGTCAGCAGCCCCAAAACAAGTAAACTGTTTACTGTTTGCATTTCAACACGATACTTCCAAATCACGGCAAATGGATGGATATGTGCCTGTTTGTTTCCTCGTCTTCTCTTAATTTAATTTTGAATTAACAAAAGGAAGAAAGGCCTACTTTTGATAACAAAAGCACTATGCTAATATATTTTGGTGTCCGTGTTGTGGTTCGCCCTTTACTAGCTGTCATTAATCATTTTCTGCATTGTCGGCACAGACTCAGGAGGTAGCTGAAAGAGAGTCCTACGCTCGTGCATGGGACACACACAATCGCGAGGACATAAATGGTAATTAGGCTAACACTAGAAGACGCCCAGTTGCTAGTCCACGCCTTGGTGCAGTTCTAGCTTTAGAGATAAGGAGAGAAGCTCGGCTATCCACAAGAACTCGGAGTGGAGCCACTGCTCCTTTGCATCGATAGGAGCAAGTTGAGGTGGTACGGACATCTGGTAAGGATGCCCCCTGAACGACTCCCTTGGGAGGTGTTTCAGGCACGTCCAGCTGGGAGAAGGCCTTGGGAAAAACCCAGGACTAGGTGGAGATTATATCTCCATACTCGCCTAGGATAGTCTCGGGATCTGGATTGCTGGATAATGTGGCTTGGGAAAGGGAAGTTTGGGGTCCCTTGCTGAAGCTGCTGCCCCATCCATGCATAGGTTACAGACATTCACATGTCACACGGTACACTAATTGTGAGATTATGAACTCATCTCACTTTATTATGTCACATTGTAATGTCACACCACACACTCATTTTGACATTATGAACTACGAAGATTCAACATGAACTTGATTGTGTTAGATCGACCCCACGTTTCCCACTGTTATGTCCTTACCAGGGCCTGATCAGTAATGTCTACTTAATAATAAATGACCTTTTAATAAATACATCTCTAATTCTCTTTGCAGAACTCCTTCTCGAGTGTCTTTCACATGGAATACGAGGAACTGGGAGAAGTTCAAGATGTCACCAAGAGGTAAAGTTGTTCAGTAAAATAAAATGCAGACTTTGTGAAATCAACCCTATCGCACCTGGTTTCCACTTTCAGTATTCTCAGAGGCTATTGAACAGAGATTCTGAGAAAAATAACATGAAAGACAATGCTTTGGCACTGTAAGCACTGACTTATGCCAATGTAAATGCTTTTGCATTTGAAGTGGGGGAAACAAAACAAAGGGGACAGTTCAGTTACCACTAATATTTTGCAGTCTCTTGGGATTTATTTTTCCTCAATCCATTTGGTTTTCCTGGCAGAATTCCGCACATTGATCAAAACTCAAAGGCCCATATTCCCATTTCCTGTCTGTTTATCACAGAGAGGTTTCATATTTGTAGTAGTCTGAATTCCACTAATAGAGCATGAGTGCTGGGTGAAATGTCTGTCCTGTTGTGTGTGTGTGTGTGTGTGTGCGCACACGTGTGTATTCAGCTACACTGTGTTTTGTATTTGTTTCCAACAATGTTTGTCATTGTAAGCCTCCTGCTGTATACTTAATGTAGTTTTTAACTTTTTAAAGCTGCAGCCTACAGTTAAAATAAATTGCATGAATGGCAAATAGTATACTTTACTGCCAAAGTATCTCTTACCAAGGCATATTCCTTCTTTATGGAATCTAAATAGCCTTTTTTCCCCTGTGCCTTTTGGGATGTTTAAGCAAATGTCTAAAAATAAGAAATGAAATAGCTGAAGGATTAATGGGACCTAGGCATGCTTTCCCCCCACAGTAGAATATGCGAAGCCACCTCAGATAGCATAGTATGTGTGGTTTATAGATTCAAAAGGTTGTCAGCCCTCAACAAAGTGTGTTGGGGTCTGACAACCTTTTGAATTATTTCATGTCAAGTAGCAGAATAAAGGTGGCCTGATGAGAAAACTAGATGAAACATTGTGCCAATCAGGAATAGATTTGTTATAATGTGTACTGTACACACCTAACTATTTAATCTCCTGTGGGAGCAATATTTCTCACACAATAGGCTCCTACAGGCATTGTGAAGCAAACTTAAGAGACAGGATAAACACTTACATGGGTCTTGTCTCTCTCTGTTTATGTCTAATAATGTACTGGTTTATGTCAACATTGTTCTGGAAGTGAAGCGACATGTTATTTTCTGGCAATTAGTGGTACAGATTAACTTTTAGATACTGTAAACCCACACGGCACTACAGTGACAATAAACCTTGTCTGCTATTTCCCAAACAATGAATTAACCTAAACGGGGAACTTCACTTCAGTTGAACAGATGTTCAGACTGAACAGACTTTTTTGAGCCTCTGGGCTGAATTCAAATTTTTGTGTAGCCATTATCTATTCCAAGACCTAGTTAAATGGAAGAGAGAGAAATATGGGGATATGGAAAGATAATGAGAAATCTGTGTCCTTAGATTTAAATGCTTCTCCATGGGGGAGAGGGGGTGTTTATGAGAATGTACACATTTATGTCCTAGCTAAATTGAAGAGAGACCAAAAAAAGTGAAGTCATTGATTGTATAAGAAACACACTTTTTTTGTCATATTCACGGAATATCTATTCACGGTCTGCTGCCCGTTCTGTGTGCCTGCTGGCGAAAAAATTCAGTTTTTGTTTTGATCGAGATCAAATATAGCCACAAGCGGTGATCATCGGGGTCCAAGCAGAACCGCAGCATTTGCATCAACTGTTCTGTCAAAGCGGTTCAGCGTCTTCAACAAGAGAAAAAAGAGGTGTAATTATACCAATGTTAAACGCAGTGGAATGGACCACACAATGCGAACTTTGTAGAGTAAAATGTTTTTCAGATACAATAATATATAGGACTGCCATGGATTTGAAGATAATGGAGTTTTACATTTAGTGTACAGAAATCCTGTTCAACTACCATATCCTGTTAACAAATATTTATTTGTTAATACTTGTTATTTAAATAAATCTTTTAATCAAATTCTTGACATATAGGTTGCCAATTTGATGATTTAATCCAGAGGCATATACTTCCTTTTACATGACATTATTAATAATTTAGAAACCTAAGAGTATTTTTGCACAGAAATGAGCAGGGTTACGTAGACACATTTTCGTACACACATTCTGCCGCCCTAGGCAAGAGATAAAATTGATAAACTGATAGACATTTTCTCAAATTTACCAAATATTTCCTTGCATTTCGGTATCTTACCTTTCTATGTTCGTGCTAACCTTGCTACTAAAAAATCCTGGTGTAGTGCTGGTCAAGGCTGGTTCATACTGGTAAGTGCTGGTCTAGCTGGTATACCAGCACAACCAGCAACCAGTATGGGATGCTGGTACACCAGCAAACAAGCATTTCATGTTGGTTCCAGCATGCAAAACATACCTTATGCTGGTGACCAGCAACACTGGATTTTTTAGCAGGGAAAATAATAATTTGGTACTACTACACTGCCCTGTCTCCATAAATAGGAACATAAAGGGGTGAACGCCGCTCACAACAAAGTCACTTGTTATTGGCTTCACATTGCATTACAACATGTGGGTCAGCGCTGCGGAGGGATATTTTTTAGTCAGCAGTGTAGAACGTATTGTTTAGTAAGCAGTGTGTTTGCCTGCTTGCGTTGTGTAATTCTTAGCAATAGCCTATCTTTAAATGAAGGCTACACTTGTTCTCCTCTTGTCGGGGTTTGATGGCCCTGCCATGCTTTCTGGGGTTTCCCTTTACTCTTTTACTCATCTTGGACTGTCTGTGTCTTGTCATTACACACACCTGGTGTTCATTCCTCTAATTAGCTAGAGTATATGTAACCCTCTGTTTCTCCCTGTCTTGGTCGGTTATTGTTTCCTATACTGGTGAGTGTTTTTGATTAAAATCAACATTGTTATATCTCCAACCAGCATTTGGTTTCTGCCACCCCCACTCAACCGTGACACCTCTTTAGTATTACAAATTGTTGGTAACTGAAAAAGTCTCCAAGAAAGGGATATATATATATACACAAACACATATTTATATATATACAGTTGCAAGAAAAAGTATGTCAACCCCTTGGGATTACGTGGAGTTTTGCATGAATTGGTCATAAAATGTGC
>JAODOY010084239.1:0-14499 GCA_025399855.1 Forbesichthys papilliferus
AGGCCAGGGCACACACCCACCCATAATCCAGCCCACCAACCATGCACCACCATGCCGCCACCATTAGCGGAACCCCAAAGACAACACCACACTAAATAACCCAATCCACGACACACCTCCCAGAACCGCCAATACTGAATCCTCGACCAGTAAACATAGTGAATGGAGAAATGGTTAAAATCTATTAAGCTTCAGTACCTCAAAACCGGCAAAAGCGAAACCCCGGACACCCAGACTCGGCCCCACCCCCCCAGATATCCGCCCATAGTTGAAAAAATTGAACTGAGAAACATCACACGGACCAACTCGGTCCGTGCAATGCTAATCAGTCCAACCCACCAACCACAAATGAGCATGCAGAGAAACAGAGAACCGAGCCCAAATATCCAAGGCCCCGGCCCCGCCCGCCCTAAGGAACCAAAACCTTGGGGCCCCAAACCACTCCTCTATCCCCCTGCCTCCAGTCAGAAGACAGAACACTGAAAGCCTCACCCACGGCAGCGACAAAAGTGCCACCAGATCAGCAGGCCAGATCATGGGCGGGCATGTTACCCACCCCACAATACCATAGCGCCCAACCGGGGAAAGATAATCCGCCCACCCAACCCACACTACACCAGTGTCCAATGATTCGCTCCCAGAATCACATGGCCGGTGATCCGAAACACATGCTCCGACTAAAAGAGAAGCACCGGAGAAGGAGCCCAAGATCCCAAGCCCCAACTCTAAAGGATGGTCAAGACGAAATCCCAGATACTCAAACCCCCCCCCACAACCACACACACAGCATAACACTCAAATCTGCTGTGAGGAAACACTAGAAGCAGAGCACTGTATTTAAAAAAAAAAAATTTGATAGAAATATATAAATAAATAAATAAATAAATGCACATTTAAAAAGGTTAATAGTTAAAATATATGAAGTTTAAAATAAATGAATTAATAAATTAAATACAATTAGTACAGTCCATACAGTTCAGTTAAAAGCCTGGTTGAATAGGTATGTCTGTGTGCATGAAAGACAAACACTGTCTCGGTGCTGTATCGTGCAGAGCACTTTCTGATTTCCTGTATACGAACTAGCAGAACGTCTTTCTGTAAATAATTGGCTGTTTATTACAGGGTTTACCCTCATTGAGAAATCTACCAAGCATCAAACAGAGAAGCTGAGCTTCGAGGCGGGACAAAATTGCATTAAAGAAAGCCTACTGTCCAATAAATGTTGAAATGTGTGTTACTATGGGAAAAGCTCTCATAGACCGCCATTGAAGCTGAGCGTCATGGCAGGACTCAAAATGACACGTTTTGACCTGTTGCCCAATTAACGTTTATATTCTTGCCATAGACACAGAAGTTGATTTTTATGCCATAGAGGTTTCCATTGGTCTCATTGCATGCTAGAAATGCAGATATCAGTATTGCTAAATAAATAAAGAGTTCGACTTCGATAAGGGATATAGTGTAGATGCCGTACACTTAGTAATAATGAAATAGCAACGTTGTCATGATATACTGTATACTTTAGTAAAGATTTTTTATCAAATTGTAGGGGAAGTTGAGCTTCCTGTGTTGTCTTAGAGCAATCACCTCTGTTCCACACATAGATCTGCATTCCATGCTGAGGATGAGTAACTGATACACTAATTATAATAAGTTTAATAATATAATATTTTTTGAGTGAAGTATTCATGTCTTTAATGTCCTACACAGCAGTGCAAATGAGCAAATCATCAAGCAAATAAAACAACATCTCTTCCACTAGTTTTCATCTTTGTGTCCTAAATGGCCACACCATCATTTTGACATGAGGTGGATGGAAATACATTTATATATTATCATAGTAGCGTTATTGTATAGTCAGATGGTGCTCTGTTACTTGGCGTTAAAGCCAGGGCTTGGCTTACGGAGTGTCTCCATTAGGTTAGTTTTGCCAAATGCCCAATCTACTGTTGACAGTGGGCTGATCTCTGGCAATTTGGTATATTGAATTGTTACACTATTATTTGTACAGAGCAATCGTTTTTTAAACCACCAATGCTCTCAATAGTTAATTTCACTTATAATACATGTCATAGCTTATAGAAGAAATGTACTGTATACTGCTAGAGAAGTTGATGTTTCTTCTTTATTTGCATTTCTTTGCTCTGTTATAATTCCTGGTGACGAATGGTGTGGGTATTATGTACATAGTTAGTAGTATACTAAAGAAATACCTAAACAATATTGATATTCAATCTTACAAACCATTTAACTGCTCACAAGAGCATTCATTTCCTCCCCAATATGTACAGTAATAGTCAAACCCTCATACTGCCTTTCAGATGCCTCCACACTGTAAATCGTGAAAGAATCCTTCAATGCTCAAGCAAATATAAATATATAATTCATAATTGCGTATTATGTTAGGTTATGTGAGGTTAACTGTGGTGAGAGGAAAACATGTATATGCTTATAATACTTTACTTCTCCACTTCATTATAATGGAGAGGACACAGGTGATTTTGTCACACCAATATAATGCACTCCATTAAAGTTGGAGTCAGGGATGCTGGATAAAGAGTGTTCCTGATCAAAGGGAGAGGTTTTAAAATAGTGTTGTGTGGTGCGGTCTGCACTACGTTCTTTCTGTTTCCATTTACAGAGCTATGGCTGTGTATCTAGTGGACCATGAGTAGATACTGGCAGAATATGACAAAGTGTATGGTATTGTAAGAGTATATGTTTGGATGTTGAGTTCATATAGACTACAGAGTTTCAACAATCTGTCTCCAACATCGCTTGCTGCACATTTAATATCTGCCACTGTGAGAAAATGGAGACAACAATGTAGTGTGTGTGTTTGTTTTGTCTCTGATTGGTTGCACATAAAACCTAGCTGTTGAAAGCAGTATATTTCCTTTCTCCAGGTTAAAGTTTCCAGAATAACCAGTAATGAAAGGTGAAGATGTGGTGAAGATAACCAATTGCCGTGCCGTTTATATTTGATTCGTATGAAGCTAACATGGGGTTTTTGCTACTTCTACAGTACTCTATTAACCTTAACATACTTGTCGGTAAGTGCTTGATTCATTTGTTTTAAAGGGTTTTATCATATTCTTTATATCTTTTTTATATAGAAATGTGTTTGTAGGTCGACCATGAAGAATTTAAAGTGGGTAGGAACTATACATATTGTTAATATGTGCCAACTCTATAAGACACTCTAATTTCACATAGGATTAACAAATAAAACAATACATAATTAATATACAGTTATTATAATGTACACAGTAAAATAAGTCATATTCATAGTAAGCCATATATGAACAAGAATTCACTGTTGCATAACCATACAAGACAACAGCTATCCTAATGGTGACCATTGAAAATTCATCAAATGGCTCAGTTACTGTATCTTTCTACGATGGATGCTAATCTGATTTGAAGTGCATTATCAGTCTATTTTTACACCTACCTTTGAACACTACTGCTAATGGATTCTCTGTACTGTACTGCATGTAACTTAATCTTTGTGCCAGTTTCAAAGACTTCAGCGCTGTCAACAAAAGAAAGCCCGTCTGAGGTAGGGCTAATACAAAGCAACTCCATGCAAGTTAAATGCTAACGCGATTCAGTTTCCATTTCACCACCAGTGCAACCTTCCTGTTTCCTGACGTGTCTGACACCCAACAAAAGCCGCGGCCGGGGGAACTGCCTTTAACAATGTGGCGGCGGTGTAATGCGGTGTCTGCATCCCTACGGTACACCCAGACACACACTCAAGGGTCCAACTCCTTTCATTAGTCAAAGTAAATGAGGTGCCAGTCAAGCGGTAGAGGTCTTGAGCACAATCACCTCTGTCTTGTGGTAGGCGTTCTATCGGGTGGGGTGATGGGCATTTATTTCACACTTGCATTGTGGAAACAACAAGAGAGGCACTTTCCATTGTCCAGGGTGTGGAAGAAGGAGGGGGGGAGGGGGGGGGACTTGTGAGAGGTAAATGGGGATAGCAAGAGAGGTGTGTGTAAATTGTGTTATCAGCTGGCTTCATTCTCAGCCATGTCAGAGCCAGACGCTGAACTCCGGTCTAGATTGACCTTCCTTTTCCTCTGCCACCCTCTTTACTCTATGTGGAGACATAGATATCTGGTCGTAGTTTCCTCAACCTTACATGTTCCTTAGGATAGGAGGCACGACAGAGATATTCTCGGATGGATATCCTGAGGACATAAAACAACTAACCTGTTTCTAATGGTGTGGAAGGAATACCTCTGTTGAAACACTTAACTTGCTTATGCTAGTAAGATACAAACCTCCATTTCCATGTAGAGTGTACATGCACAATATCTGAGCAGAAGTCATGTTTTGCAGACAATTAAATCGCTTTGTTAAACTGAACTACTGTAAATTCTGTGTGAAATTCCTGATACAACAATGTAAATGCACTTGTTTTTGTTTACTGGGACCTTTGTATGTGACATTCCTCAATTTGTTTCCAAAATTATCCATGCAGGTAACACAAATATTTTGGTTTGAAACCTAGGAATGTAAGAGTTTATCAAACTCTTTATACGCCTCCCCTTAAGGCTCACACTCACACTATTTTCAACCCCTTCCCTTTCCCACATGCACTTTCTAGCACATATTGAATATTAAAAGTGCCAAAATCTGCAGTTCCTCCAATGGCCACTTGGCTGGCTTCAAAAGGGAGTCAATCACTTTAAACTTAAACCCCCATTTTAAAATGTACAACTTTACAGAAAATAAGGAACATGTTTACAGCTTGTTCAATAACGGTTTTGGTCACTATATCTAATTTACCGGTTCATGACAAATGTACGAAAATATATTAAGGCATACATTAAAACCCCATTATTTTACACAGCCTTCATGATCACACCACAGGGTAACTGTGACAATGCATGTATTCATTGCGGCGATCATCAGCCATTTAATTTTGATCACTACACCCCATCAGGGCAATGTGTATATACTACTCATATGTAAAGGAATTTAATCGTACATTTTAATGTTTTATTTTATTTTATTATGTTTTATTTTATATTTCTTTTTTACAGAGGCCAAACGAGAATGTTAACATTAATCTCAACTTGTTCCTTCTCTGTAATTCCCCTGTTCAATTTGAGCTATTGATCTCAGAACCGGAACTAAATTGAATAATGATGATGATTCGCTTGATCTGCATTCAGTCCATTTACATTTTTTTGTGGTATGTTCATAATTCCTTCAATCCCTGCGGCCTTAGAATGCAAAAATACAATTATTTGCTTAAAGGGGCAGATCAGCAAAACAGACAACACACTATATTCAACACAGGCATTACTTTTAGTTATGCTAGCTAGGAGTAATAGTAATAGCAATAGCAATTTGTCCTTCACATAAACTACAAGTATACTACATTATGCATGTACTGTAATGTGAACAAAGAACAGTTTATGCTATTGTAATTGAAAGTGATTTAATTCATTTATAGAAGGGCAAGGACAGATACTGTGCTTATTTACAGCACACATGTGCATCTCCCTGCCTGTTATATATTGCCAAGTAATTAGACTGAACCAAGATGTACCATGATGTCCGCATTGGGCCTCTTTTGACAGTGACATATGAGGTCTGACTGGGATTGCATAGGTGTAATGCAGAGATCCTTCCCCCTGCCAAACACATTTGTTTCTTGTTTCTTACATTGTGTGAACATTTTATTTACTTGTTTGAATTATTTACGTTGTCTGTAATAATTTAGATCTGGCATTGGTCCGTCAGTCTGCATTATCTTGCATGTTATTAGGAAGAAGACACAAGTCTATCAATCTCCGTTTGGCACAGTAGCCACTGTGGTATTTTTTCAATGCTGGACGGCCTCAATAAACCTTATGCTATTATTATTATTACTATTATACAAGAGAGAAGGAAGTGGAACTAGAGATGGCTGGGACTATGATAAAGACACACCACTATCTCCATCTACCCTCGTCAGACTGCTGTGCATATTGGGCAAGCACACTTGGGGGAATGTGGGAGACTTTTCCTTCAAATGATTTATTTAGTGAATACCTGCTGCATAGCCTTTATAGTGAATTGACCAATTATAATTAGAATTTTAGTTTATAGTTCCCACCCAAATGGTTAACAGTGAATTTGTGTACAAATTCCCTTGATGTCTTGTATTTGTAAAAAGCATGCTGTGCTTTGCCCCTTATACCCATTAGCTTGTCAAATAGATGGATTTGCTTTTATTATTGTCATGGATTATTTCATTCAAAGGTTTACGTGAAATGGAAATCAGGTCTAGAGCAACAATACAACAAAAGCTCTAAGTACGTGGGTTTCAAGGACATACCCTATAATACATCAGCGACATATTTAAGAATATTAGGACTGAATTAGTGCAGTCTTGACTATGATGCTTTTAAACTTGCAAGGGTCAATCCTAATTTATTATCATTTTACAGTTTTTCAAGTTTATAGAAGTCACTGTAGGTGTAAATAAAATGTATCTGTAGACTTTGAAAGTCCCCCCCCCCCCCTTCCCCACACTAAAATAGTGTAATAAACACTATAATTAATGTCCCCAGCTCACTGTTTTGAAACAACAGTGCACACAGCTGTAAGATGTGAGCCCACCACAGATGACAGCTGTACCGTGTATGAGGAGGAGTAGAGATGATGCTAGCCTATGACAGCTATATAGAGGAGGAATAGAGAAGATGTTAGCCTATGACAGCTATATAGGGGAGCAGCCTCAGCTAATATCGTACTTATTTGTTATGGCTGTTACAGTATGGAATGGTTTGGTACTTTAAATGTCCTGATGACAAATGGAAACTAATTTATCTAAACAATAATTGTGTATGTTCAATCAAAGCATTCCCCTGAACATGAATACCTGAATGCACACACGTATGTATACTCTACCGTAAAATATGCCTTTAATATAACACTGTCTAGCACACCCACACACACAAACACACGTTTAATGGGGACTACAAACTGTGGCCCTCCAGGTGCTCTACGGTGAAATAACAAATATCCTAATGTGTAAAATACATGTTTATTCTCTGAATCAAGCCTGTTCCCCTCACCACTAACCCACTTCCTTAAATAGATCTGCTTCATTCACTCTCTGAAGTGTTCCAAAGAGAAAAAAATCCTTCTGGCTGCTCATGTCCTACATAATGTAATTATGTAAACCAAACCAAGACAGAAAAAAGCCTGCATACCACAAAATCTATCACACAATCAATAGATGATCAGAGAGACTTATATTAATGCACCTAAGCCTTTTGGAAGGGTACCAAATATCTGGCTTGGGTTATTCCTACTGTCATGAGAATATAGAAAAATGAAAGACGCCTTTATTATTCATGAAATATAAGACATCCATTTTCAACATTCAATATTATACTGTAAAAAAAATACATGAACATTTAAAGTTGCAAATTGTAATTGGGAAGCCTCGAAATTCAAATTTAAGGCATTACTGTAAAAAGGGAATATAATTATATATAATAGCTGGAATTAAAACATTTTATTATATCATCAAACCTGTATCACCTATATATCATCTCTCTGTCTTGTTCCAGTCATGAATATCCATTAAACTGTTACACATCCTTAAATGTATGTAACCCTATAATTATAAATAATGCTGATTGCTTACCCCTTTGGTCATTTGATTCAATTCATTCCAAATGTTAACAGAAGAATCAATGAGCAAATATAAATATAGATCTTATAGATCTAAGATGAGGTATAAATGCAAATATCATTATCCATGTTTAATACATTGATTTGTAAAGAACAGACCTTTTTAAAACTGAAGAAATAATGATGGATGGCTTGCTCCCATACTAGTCATGAATAGGGCTAGGAGGTTGTTATTTCCCCTTTGAAGAATGGCCACTTAGAAAGAAAAAACGTTGTAAATGTTGGAATTGCTTTCAGTTGAGAATTCCACATTGCTTTTGAAACCCAGCCCGTAGTGCAGCAGGCTTCTAACACAGCTCATTGGTCCAATCATTAAAGGGAACATGCTTGCTTTGTGCACATCTGTGATGTTTGCATTGATTATATTGATGACCACCCTGGGACCACTTGTGTTATTATGGTGTGGTTCATTCTGAGAGAGCTATGGTCACTCACTCACACATACAGATCCCTATACCACCAATTGGATGGCAGATGCCAATAATGCCATGCTCATTTTGTTCAGTTATATGGGCCATGACGTAAATGCAGATGCACTTAAGGGAAAGTCACAGCTATTAACAAGAAAATGAGTACCACCTTTGTAGCTCACAACACCAACTTCCCTTTATCGGTTTCCACTGCAAATTCCTATATTTGCAATACACATTGATTTGTACAAGTTGCAGTATATAACACAATGTAAGTGAATCAATAAGCATAATGAGATATTCCCTATCTCGTCACTTCCTGTCTTTACCTTGTGTTTCAGGCCTGTTTCTCTGTCACTCCCTGCCCTGTGTTTACCTTTTGTTTCAGGCAGGTTTCTCTGTCACTCCCTGCCCTGTGTTTACCTTGTGTTTCAGACATGTTTCCCTGTCACTCCCTGCCCTGTGTTTACCTTGTGTTTCAGGCAGGTTTCTCTGTCACTCCCTGCCCTGTGTTTACCTTTTGTTTCAGACATATTTCATGTCACTCTCTGCCCTGTGTTTACCTTGTGTTTCAGGCAGGTTTCTCTGTCACTCCCTGCCCTGTGTTTCCCAGTCTAGTAACTTCCACCGGTGTCTGTGTAATCATGTCTGATGTGCATCACCTGTTCCTCGTTGTTGTTAGCCAAAGGTCTGTCTTCCTGTATTGTCTACGTGTGCATATAGCCCCAGTGTTTTCCCCATCCAGGTGTTGGTTATTGTCAGTGTATGTGTTGCTCCCTGTGTTCCTGCATTTTTGGCTCTTTTAAATTAACCTTTCTCTTGTATATAACTGCGTGTCTTGTGTTTGGGTCGTCACCTCTTGCAACCTGACACTATGTCTGTATATGGCACTCTAAATTATTTATTGCCCTCACCCCTTTCTTAAATGTATCAAATATTCTAAGCAAAAGATTGCACAGCACCTGGTGTGGGATTTCAAGAATAAATGTAGACCTACAGTATATTGACATTTTCAGAAAAATATAACTTTCAGTGTTTCCATGCGTCTTAATTGTAATCATGTATGTATGTACTATAAGTATAGCATAGTTTGTATTCATAAAAACCTTTGGAAAACCAAGGTTGACTTGCTTCAGTTAAGTAAAGGCACATTTTCTGGCGCTATGCTGTGATATAATGAGATTAAGTATAACAATAACAATAAAAAAGCTAAAATTAGTTCAAATGAATGTCTGGCCTGTAGGGCAGAATTAGGACATCAACATGACACAGTAGACATGTTACAAAGCAGGTATCCTGTTAAAACAACACTTGAAAGAAGAAAGTGTTTGTTTATCATGTACTCTGATACTCTGTCCTGAATATGTACCTGAGTGTATGCCAGTTGACAGTATACCAGTAATATCCCCACATGGCATTTATGACAGAGGCCATCTTGAAGATATAAGTGGCAAAGAACTGAGGAACAGACAAGGAGGCACCCAATTAAAATTGTAACAATACATCCACTGTGCCTGGAGATTGACTGAACTGCTCGCTGTCAAACATACATTTGAATACAAATTCACAAAGCATGACTAAAACGTGTCTGCACATGTACTTGTCCCTTTGTATTGTGGAATAAATTGGTTACAGACACACAGGATAGAAATAAGGTGCCAAAACACTGGGGGGCCATCAAGCACATTTGACCAGAGGACAGATTTTCATCACTCACACACACACACACACACACACACAGGCACGTGCACAGACGATGGCATTCATGTGTTCTTTTATACAGTAAATAGGCTAACTTTGTACAAACTATATTCATATCTCTTAAGGTAAATGCATGCAGGTATTATAATTTCAACAGCTATTGACAAGTCAGTCCAGACTTGTATAGGCCACTGTATCTCCCTCTCTCCAGTAAAAAATCTATGCCATTGTAAAAGAGAAGCCCGAGAACTAAACTTTTGAACCTTTTCAGAGGAACCATAATGCAGCCATCTTACATGTTTAGCTAATTGTGGTGGTCTTATTTAATTACTTAAAGCCCCATCTACAAAATGCCTATAAGGTGGTTGACATAACTAAAATAAAATCTCTGTGTGACATTGTTAAATATTTAATGTTTTTAGCTAGGTTACGTAATTTTGCATATTGTTCATGCAGATCATGTTTGTTTCCCTCCAGTGACCCTAGTTTGCTTGTCCATCCATCCGTCGTCACCCGCTTATCCGGAGTCGAGTTGCGGGGTCAGTAGCTCCAGCAGAGGACCCCACATGTCCCTTCCCAGAGCCACATTAGCAAGCTGTGACTAGAGGATCTCGAGAGGTTCCCAGGCCAGTGTGGAGATATAATCTCTCCACCTAGTCCTGGGTCTTCCCCGAGGCCTCCTCCCAGCTGGACGTACATGGAACACCTCCCTAGGGGTAATCCTTACCAGATGCCCGTACCACCTCAACTGGCTCCTTTCGACACAAAGGAGCAGCGGCTCTACACAGAGGTCCTCACAAATATCCGAGCTTCTCACCCTATCTCTAACCCTTTATTCACACCGCCGACGTGTTCAGCTCGCAAAGAGGCACGTTCCAATTAATTTCCAATGGACGGAAGCGTCCCTCGGCGACAGAGGGCGGAGCTACGCTCAGCGACAAAGTCTCCCACCGACAGCGACAGATCCGAGTTGAGAACTTTTCAACTTTATGCAAATTTACAGCGAGTCGCCGGTGACGGAGTTCGGCGACAACCAATAGCAGGGCTCTGTTCTCTGCCTCTCCTTTAGATAGCTATCTTAAAATCCCTTGCTGTTTAAAACATGGACAAGAAAATAATTATTGCCATCTCTGGTTTTCCCATTGTTTATGACGTGTCTCTGGATGCAGCTCGTCAGCGACTGAGCGATTTGCGAGTTGAACACGTCGGCAAATCAGAAACACGATACAGAATATCAGAACACAATATCAGAAACAGGATTGGTGATAAAGCGCAGCCCTGGTGGAGACCAACTCCCATCAATCCCTGGGGCTTTCCCACTGTGAAAATGTTTGACTACCTCAGTGACCTCCCCCAGGAAAATGTACGATGTTCCCCGATCATTTATTTATTTTATATATGGAGCTTAATGGGGTTTATGTTGCTGAGCTGCGTGTGCATATGTTAGTGAAGTTGGCGTGACATCGGCAGTAAATGGGTCTGTACAGTAGAGTGATAACAGGGTTTGTCCCAGATGGCAGTGGTCCAGAGTCTGGCTTGTGAGCAACATGATAAGCAGGAATGGTCTGAGGGTAACGAATAAGGTTGGAGCCCAAAAATTAGGCAGTCAGACTAGGGCTGGGTATTGCCACTGGTTTACAGAATCGATTAGATTCCGATTCACAAGGTCCAAATATTCCCGTAACTGCATTGGTCCATGGCACAGCTACACATGTGCCCACTCACATGGACTCACCTATTTAGGGAACATATATGTTTGAGGTTCTCAGTGGTTTGTTGTTCACATTTATGCGTTGTTTATCTGCTGTCTGTCACTGGCAGATAGCCTGTTTTAGGTTTGTATCAATAAACACTGAGCTCATGGCTCATCAAACCTTTCTGCACACATGCCTTTGTAAACTAGAGATGACTAGATAACAGAGGGGCTGGCAGACAGTGCTGGGATTTACATTGTTAGGTCTTTCTCATAACTGCAAATCACATTAGCTCATTTTTACATGCAACGTAGAGAGAAAATATCCGTATTCTGTACAGCCTGTGAAAACTAAATTTATCATTCAATTCACAAACAATAACACTTGTATGTCATGCCTAGGTAACATAAAATAATATAATTCACAATAATGTGAATTCACTTACAATTAACATTTACTTACAGAAGAGAACGCACATTTAATCTTCTTGTTTCCCCCTTGCCCTATAAAGCTCTTTTATAACAATTAGAAAACATTTCAGGAATCTTCTTTTTTTCCAAGTTTAGAACGTGCATACCGTAAACAATGGATGTATTTGTCTTTTTGGTCATCTCTACTGCCATTGTTTCTTTGCGTTTGCGTTAGCGTAGCCAGCTATCGTCGTCAGTCTCCCAGCCAAGCCAGGAAGTATATGCACGTTCACAAACCGCCTCTCGGATGCTGATTGACTAAAAGATCAGCTGAACAGGATTGGTTTAGAAGTGTTCGGTCCAGGCCACACATGATAAAAACAGATTTACAGGGGAATAGAGCTGTGTGCAGTACTGATAATTTCTCACGGGGCCTAATTTACCTTAAGCACAATGTTATCAAACTATAGCCATTGATATATTCAATGAAGAATAATTTAACATACTGCACTTTTAAACGATAGTAAAAATGTCTTTCTTTACTTTCCACTAGAGGCTGCTACCTTGAACAAGGAATAGGAATAAGGCTTTAGGGTACAGCCCCAAAACACTTTTGGGAAAATGTCTTTACCTATATTTTTGAGATTGTTATGTGCTTGTGTATTTTTGGGTGCCGTCGAGATGAATTGTCAATGAAATACTGTAATTACAGTTTACCTTGCCCATATGTCTACACGTGTTCAATCGCAATCACAAATTAATTAATCTCAGTTAATGAACAAACAATGTTTTCTGAAGTATAGCACCCATAGACAAACAGACAAAATACTGCTTGGCTGGTAAGTAATCTAATTGCCATGCGGTCTCACCCGTCACATTGCTGTTATTAGTTTTCCAAGTCCAAATGAGGCTCATTAGATAGCTTGCTCTAATTAGAAGACATATATCAGAATACACTAGTGTTTCTCATATTGCATGTTGCAAAAAATAAAATACGATTCATTGGTGTGGTTTGCCAATGTTATTCCACAGACAATGAAATATAAATATCAGTATAGCAATACAGTATTTGAATGACATAGAATTTGGTAAATTCTTAGCTATGCAAAAATATGGAATTTTAAATTGCTGAATGAAAAAAAAAACTTTTCTTTCAAATGTTCTTTTTCCAATTTCATCTAAATTAATTGGTTCCCTCTCCAGGAACCTTCACGTTATCGTGGTGGAGAGGTTTGTGTGTCCCTATGAGGTGTCCCTATGATAAGAGCTGTGTTGTCTGGAGCCTTGTGCTTCTTATGAGGTCTCCCAAGGCAAAGTGGTCTCATGGGAGGGTCCCGACCAACCAGCCATTTGGAGTATTCAGTCTTCCTGGAGACTCTGAATGGAGTCCTGTATGGGGCTTCAGTAGGGGAGATACCTGGAGAGGAAAGATTGGGAGGAACAGCCTTCCTGATCTAAACTCGAGCGGGCGTTTGGTGTTAGACTTCTGTGCTAGTCATGGACTGTCTATAACAAACACCAAACACCATGTTCGAACATAAGGATCAAGGGGTGGGGGAAGACTCTGGACCTCAGACCTGGTAATCCCAAAGGGGTAGTGCGGGTGAACTGGAGGAGGCCCCTGCCCTTGAGATCTTCAACTCACACCTCGGGCGGAGCTTCTCTGGCATCCCTGTGGAGGTTTGGGATATTGAATTTGAGTGGACAATGTTCAAAGCTTCTATTGCTGAAGCTGCAGCGGAGAGCTGTGGTCTTACGGTCTTAGGTGCCTCAAAATGCAGTAACCCTTTAACATCGCAGTGGACACCGATAGTCAGGGAAGCCGTCCGACTGAAGAAGGAGGTCGTCCGGGATTTTTTATCCCAGAGGACTCCGGAGGTGGCTGCAAGTTACCGACGGGCCCGAAGGGCTGCAGCATCTGCTGTGAAAGAGGCAAAAAAGCGGTGTGGGAGAAGTTCGGAGAAGACATGGACAAGGACCTTTGATCGGCACCAAGGTGTTTCTGGAAAGCCATCTGCCACCTCGGGAGGGGGAAACGGGAAACCATCCAAGCTGTGTACCGGGGAGTATGTCCTTCCAGTCTACATGTGTTTTGTGGATTTGGAGGAGGCATATGACCAAGTTACCCGGGATATACTGAGGGATGTGCTGCAGGAGTAAGGGGTGATTTTAAGAGTAATTTTAAGAGTAATCCAATCCCAATCCCTGTATGTCCAAAGCGAGATTTTCAGTTTCAGGTGGTGGTTGGTTTCCACCAGGGCAGTGCTTTGTCACCAATAATTTTTGAGATATGCGTGGTCAGGAATTTGAGGCGTAGTCGTGGTGAAGAAGGGTAGCGATTCGGTAGCATAAGGATCTCATCGCTGCTTTTTGCAGATGATGTGGTCCTGATGGCATCACGGTCCATGACCTCCAGCACTAACTGGATCGGTTCGCAGCAAAGTGTGAAGCGGCTGGGATGAGGATTAGCACCGCTAAATCTGAGGCCATAGTTCTCAGCCGGAAACCGATGAAGTGTCTACTCCAGGTGGGGAATGAGTCCTTACCCCAAGTGAAGGAGTTTAAGTACCTCGGGGT
>JAODOY010084240.1:0-14498 GCA_025399855.1 Forbesichthys papilliferus
AAATGGAAGCGTCCGCTAGTGTTCCTTTAAGACAGAGTGACAGCGCTCGAACACAGCAGATGAGCGGAGCTGCATGCGTTGCGTTTGCACATGTTGTACAATGGTGGGCCCGAAACTAAAGCAGCTCCGCTAATTTTTGCCGCTTTAATGGATCCGTGTTCGCGTGTAGCTCTTTCTGTGTCCCGCAATGTTTTCTTTGACGCTTTGCACCAATGCATGTGACGCGCTGCATCTAGCAGAGTGCTAACGCTAATATTGTTAGATGCTGCTCACCTGGTATTTACCGCGTCACGGGCTATAAGCCGAGTCAAATGAATCTGCTACAGCCATATCAGTGGATGTATTAGGGTAGGTACACACAAACACACACCATGCCACACATTTGTATTCTTCTTTTGGTGTCAGGATTACTAAGCGCGTTCGCAGCTCATTGCTGCCTCTCATAGTCCATTGACGGCACTATTTTTCAGATCGGAGCATAGTTATAGGTATGTTTTTCTGAGTCGACAGTACATTTAGCAAATAGACGTATTCACGTAGCCGGTGACGTCTGTTACGTCGACTAATCTTCCAAGCACTAGTGTGTGTGTTTGTGTGCGTACGTGCGCTTGTGTGTTTGTGTACGTGTGTTTGCGTGTGTGTGTGTGTGTTTGCGTGCGTTTGCGTGTGTCTGCATATGTTTGTGTGTGTGTGTGTGTGTGTTTGTGTGCGTACGTGCGTTTGTGTGTGTTTGTGTGCGTGCGTGCGTTTGTGTGTGTTTATGTGCGTGCGTGCGTTTGTGTGTGTGTGTGTGTGTGTGTGTGTTTGTGTGCGTACGTGCGTTTGTGTGTATTTATGTGCGTGCGTGCGTTTGTGTGTGTGTGTGTGTGTGTGTTTGTGTGCGTACGTGCATGCGTTTGTGTGCTGCCCTTCATGCCAGCACTTAACTCCAGCTGTGCCAGACCCACTCGAGATAGACCAATCACGTTGCGGCATGTTTAAAAGACAAAACTGCAACATCAAGTGAAACGCATCCCCCTTTATGCACCCAGCACTCCATGTAAGTCAATGTGGACGTCCACATATTTGATCAGAACGCTGCCCGTTCATTCTGGAGGGGTAATGGGTGACATTTAGCTGTCTGGGTGATGCATACGCTCAGCCTCCTCAGCAAAATGACGTTATACACCTGTCTGCCTCTATCTGCCTCTGTCCCCATGGCCAGGTGTGGCGTAAGTGTGGCATGCGCATCTTCACGGTGGCTCAGATGGAGGACAACTCCATCCAGATGAAGAAGGACCTGGCCACCTTCCTGTACCACCTGCGTATCGAGGCTGAGGTGGAGGTGGTGGAGATGGTAGGGTGACCTTTGCCCTCACACTTTGTTGCTTCACCTGGCTCTGCTGGACGTCCATTACTGTTGTGGCGGGCCTCGTGTGCCGGGTCTTAAGGTGTCAACACAGGCTCACTTAAATGTGCATTCTTTTCTCCTTACTCCCTCTCTCTTGCCACAGCATGACAGTGACATCAGCGCGTACACCTATGAGAGGACACTGATGATGGAACAGAGGTCTCAGATGCTGCGGCAGATGAGGCTGTCAAAGTCTGACCGGGAACGAGAAGTGAGTGTGTGTGTGTGTGTGTGATTGGGGTGGGCTTGGGGAAGGGTTATCAATTCAGTGTAAAGGTGTAGTCAGCTATCAGCTAGGTCTTCACAACCCTGGTTTCATAAATAGGAACACAAACAATCTATACCGCTTGGCTTCGCAATGCGTTTTAATGTGCGGGGGGGCGGAGCTTCTGAAAGAGTTTGTTGGGATTTGAGCTTGAAGTTAGCAAACGTTTTTGAGAATTACTAACCTGGCCCTTAAGTTGAAGCATTATAGTATATGTTGAAGCTGGGCTAGTACTGATTTTAAGATATAAACTGGGGCCCCAATATTCTCTATTCTAGTTTTGTTTTTATTTACGAACGTGTTTAATGGTGTTGCTCTGGCTAAAACTGCTGTTCCCTGCTATTCATTTACCCTTGGCCAATAAACTCACCTCCTCCGCTTGTCATTGGCTCTCTTAGCGAGAGCGATGGACTTTTGATGACGTAAGTCCACCCTGTAGAGCACGGCTATTCAACTCCGGTCCTGGAGGGCCGCACCTTAAATGTTTTAGATCTCTCCCTGCTCCAACACGCCTGACTTAAGGTCGTTAGAAGCCTGATAACGACCCGTTCATTTGATATAGATGTGTTGGAGCAGGGAGAGATCTAAAACATGCAGGGCGCAGCCCTCCAGGACCGGAGTTGAACAGCCGTGCTGTAGAGTATCAGCTGTGTGGAGTGTTCGCAGTCACACATAGCGCATGGTAGACACTGTGCCTTTTCTCCAGAGCTGTTGGTCACATGGTGAATGTCAGTTGATGATATTACCTGGCCAACTTCTCCTTACACAAGAGCGAGACACTGTGCTTCTGAGTTGTGTTTTGAAGGAACCGTCTTGTTGCCTTTACTATGTTCAAGCTGAACTGAACTGACCCAAACCGGGGGTTTGATTGATTACTTAGAGTTTTTGTAGAATAATACAATAACATGTCTGATTATGGTCTGGTGCAACTTATTGTTGCCCTGTTCGCCTTGCAAAATGGGCGGGGTCAGAACAGACAGCGTAATCTCACATGAAGCTGTGCAACAAAGTATTGTCTGTATAAAGTCAACCATACATCAACCACGTCATTCTCTTTGTGTGCTAACAGTAGTGTGTGTTGTGTTATTAAGCCAGTAGTCAGTTACTGTGTGTTGTGTAGGTTTACTCTTCCCCAAGATTCAAGAGTATTGATGTCAACACCTCTCTGCCCAGAAGCCGCAGCACAGACAGACAGGTACAGACAGACAGACAGGTACAGACAGACAGACAGACAGACAGACAGACAGGTACAGAGATAGACAGCGGGAACTTGAGTGAGACGCATTGTTAGTACCTCTACTGCAGCAGATACATGTTAGTACTTCTACTGCATCAGATACATGTTAGTACTTCTACTACAGCAGATGCATGTTAGTACTTCTACTGCATCAGATACATATTAATACTTTTACTGCAGCAGATACATGTTAGTACTTCTACTGCAGTAGATACATGTTAGTACTCCTACTGCAGCAGATACATGTTAGTACTTCTACTGCAGTAGATACATGTTAGTACTCCTACTGCAGCAGATACATGTTAGTACTTCTACTGCAGCAGATGCATGTTAGTACTTCTACTGCTCCAGATACATGTTAATACTTTTACTGCAGCAGATACATATTAATACTTTTACTGCAGCAGATACAGATTAATACTTTTACTGCAGCAGATACAGATTAATACTTCTACTGCAGCAGATACATGTTAGTACTTCTACTGCAGCAGATGCATGTTAGTACTTTTACTGCAGCAGATACATGTTAGTTATTCTACTGCAGCAGATGCATGTTAGTACTTCTACTGCAGCAGATACATGTTAGTACTTCTACTGCAGCAGGTATGTGGTCTGTACTATAGTAGTGTGTGTGTGTGTGTGCGCGTACGTGCATGTGTGTGCATGTGCGCGTGCATGTGTGCGTGCGTATCCTCCCAGGCCCAGCTGATGAAGGACCGTAATTCCTTGCTGCGTCTGACCAGTATCGGCTCGGACGACGAGGACGACACGGACGGAGGGGAGCGAGACCGGGCGGCCGGGGGAGGTGGGGGCGACGGGGGAGCGGGCGCAGAGCACCACAGGAGGGTCCAGATGACCTGGACCAAGGAGAAGACCCTGCAGTACCGGGCCGCTCACTCTGGATGCTCCACGCCAGAGGGCTTTAGGGACATGCTCAGCATCCGCCCGTGGGTGTCACATGTACACGCACATGCATACGCACACACACACGCACACACATATGCACACATTGCTCACTTTAAGTCGCTCTGGATACAAGATAGTACTTGTATCTTTGCTCAGTGTAAGTCGCTCTAGATGAAAGTGGCCACTAAATTGCTAATTTTATTGATTATTTGACTATAAATATATATTGTGTTGAGGGAGGGAGTGAATAATGGATTCCTCTGCAAGTGAACATCACTTGTGTGTCTAAAGCTGGCTCCTCCCCCTAACGCTAGCTCCTCCCCTTCAGGGACCACTCCAATGTCCGGCGGATGCACACGGCCGTCAAGCTGAACGAGGTGATCGTCAACAAGTCCCATGATGCACGGCTGGTGCTCCTCAACATGCCCGGACCACCCAGGAACCCTGCAGGGGACGAGAACTGTATCCTCTTTACGTCTGGGGGTAGAGAGAGAGAGATGGCGATTGATAAGTCAGTCAATTAATCGATCCTTCAATCAATCGATTCAGTCAGGTGATAAGAAGGTAGTAGAGGAGTACTGTTGACACAATATTTAGATATTTACTCGCTCGATACCGCAATGTTACGGAGCTCGGGGACAACGTGTGCTGTTCGTTGTTGTAAATACAATCAGACAAACCTTTGGGATTGGCTTAAATTGTAGTGCTTCAAACATAAACCTAAAACATAATCAGAATCAGAGATTGCAGTCTCCAGTGCCTCCACTATGACAACGAAGCAAAAAGATTTCGTCTTAAAAACTTTTTTTAATCCCCCCAAAACGTTGCATGTTTGGTTGTTTCACTTTGTTGATAAGACGGCAAAACAGGATTACCTGCAGATAACCCGCAGATATCCCACATATAACCCACAGATAACCCACAGATAACCAACAGATAACCCATAGATAACCCATAGATAACCCGCAGATAACCCACATATAACCCACAGATAACCCACAGATACCCCGCAGATAACTCATAGATAACTCATATATAACCCGCAGATAACCCGCAGATAACCCGCAGATAACCCATAGATAACCCGCAGATAACCCAGCAGATACCCCGCAGATAACCTGCAGATAACTCATAGATAACCAAATAGATAACCCACAGATAACCCATAGATAACCCATAGATACAAAACAGATAACCCGCAGATAACCCGCAGATAACCCATAGATACAAAACAGATAACCCATAGATAACCATAGATACCCAATAGATAACCCACAGATAGCCTGTAATGGCATATTTTTACTTAATCTTATACAGTATATTACATTTGCTTTGTATAGGTTTGTTTTTATGAACTGAGAACTGCCTTTGTGTGCTTCCACATACATTCATTAACATAAACTTTAAATTACCTTTTACCTAAGACTTGCCTTTTGTAGTTTTGAGATTAGTTAACCAGATGAGGCAAGATGCATTGAACTGCGTTTGAGGGAATGCTCTATTTCTATAGAAATTATTAATTAAACAAATACTAAAGATTCTCTAAGTATATCCATTTATTGAAAGTTCCCATAACAAGCCCACAGATAACCCATAGATACCCATAGATGACCCATACCCATAGATGACCCATAGATGACCCACAGATACCCATAGATACCCATAGATGACCCATAGATACCCACAGATGACCCACAGATGACCCACAGATACCCAAAGATGACCCATAGATACCCATAGATGACCCATAGATACCCACAGATGACCCACAGATGACCCACAGATGACCCATAGATAACCCATAGATGACCCATAGATAACCCATAGATGACCCATAGATGACCAATAGATGACCAATAGATGACCAATAGATACCCAATAGATGACCCATAGATGACCCATAGATGACCCATAGATGACCCATAGATTACCCACAGATGACCCACAGATACCCAATAGATAACCCATAGAGAAGAGATGCCGCCTCATTGCCTTACTAGTTCTGATATTGTGCGTTTGTCTTCAGATTGTTTGCTCGAAGAACATCCTGCAATACACAAGCAACCCGCTGTCATATGACAGCTGCCACTGATGCTGGTACCCACGCCTTGGGATGAGATACGTGCAGGCTCTGACTGGCTCTGACTGGCTTTAGGTATACAAGGTCGTCTGCAACGTCTTTTAATAATAACACCCGACCAACTGGGGTTACTGTGTTAGCACTTCCATTGCAAGATATGGATTTTACAAAGTAAAATATAAATAAATATGCTACCGGACGGGTGTCGTGCCCAAAAGTGACTGATGAAAAGTGATCACCGTATGAAAAAGTGCATTTTATGGTTATATTCCCACATTTTGAACTGGTAAAATTGAATGGATTAATTATAATCTCGGGCACAGAGCAGGTGATGTACTATAAATTAAGGATAATTTCATAATATACATTTTTTGACATAAGTATAGTTTCCAAATCTAAACAGTAAACAAGGATATTTGACATAGCAAGCAAACACATAGTTTAACAAATCGGAAAGAATAATTTTATCCATGAATCATTAGGGATGGGTACCGAAACTCTGTTCCAAATTGGAACCGAAAACAAAATGTCAAGAACTGGGTAGCTTTAAAATAAATAATATTTCGGTTCTGCTTATCGGTTCCAAAATGCGATTTAATTATTAGAAATAGCTTTAGCTGATTCGTAGCCATCTGCCTATCACGCTGTACGCGTCATCGCTGCAGTGTATTCAGAACCTAGCATACATGTACAACAACAGTATGAAAGATGGATCTCCTGTCAAAAGTTTGGCCTCATTTTAATAAAGAAAATGGCGACAAGGCAAGTTGCGCATTTTACCTTTTAATGTGCTAGCAACTGATACACGACGGCTGAAATACTGCCACGTAATTTGAAAAATTTTACTTAACTTGCATGCAAAAATGCAAGCATGCCCACACTGACAGGACACTTCTGTTTACCTATTTGATGCGTCCGTTTCTTCTTTTTTTCCTAACCCAAATCCATCAGATCATCTTCCTTATGATGAAAGCGATCACAACAAACGAAATCACATGAACTGCTCTAGCTCTACCTGTAGTGGAGCTGTATGCGCCCTGTAAAGCACCAGCATAACCAGCTAGAGCTGAAGCCACGCTAAAACAATTAATATAGTTTTCTAGCGTTATGAGCTTACATTTTATTCGTTTTATTTTTTACTTTGAATTACACTGGGCTTTGTTAACAATGTGCGCTGCCGCTGATCTAAAAATAGATTGTATATTTGCTCTCTGAACAACAATAGGCATATGCCTAGTTAAACTCAAAAGGTTGACATGCAACAAGGTTGCATGTAACATTGTCCAGGTCATTAAATGATCCTGAACTGAATTATCAGATGAAAGAAACTCACGAAATGAATATGAGAATTCTACAGGTTGGATTAAATTTTAATGCAGACATTAAACAAGATTAATACTGTAAAGTAACATATTGACATACAAGGTCAGCTTTGGTGCACCTAGGCCTAAATGTTCATGTTAGTTAATAGTGTTATTGAATTTAAACCAGCTGGTAAACATATGATTTGTTAATTTACTCACCTTCTTAAACTGTTATTATATATTCTATGCTGTAAACATACAGTATGTAATTATAATAAATAAATGTATTAACACATATCCACATTTAAAAAGGATATTCTTATTTATCTTATTTTTTATAAATGAAGGGAAAAAGAACCCTTCCTGAATCCTGTCAGTGTCACCATTGACTTTGATTTGACTGATTATAGCCTAAATGAAAAGTCAGGAAAATTTCCCTTTTCAAATAAGTTGCATTTCTTCTCCCAAAAATATTGGAATCGGAACCGGGAATCGATAAGAACCAGAATCGATAAGCGGAATCGGAACCGAAATCGATTTGTTTTTGGGTGTTTTTGTTTTGACCAAGTTCAAATATGAACAAGCTTGCCCCAGGATCCCTGCCTCTAACTTTAAAGTATAAATGTGTGACAGTTGTGGTTCCTGTACCTGGCTGTGTGCCCTCCCTTAAAGAGGAAACAAACATTTGTAACCATGGTTACAAATACAAACATGTTCTTAACCAATTTAATGGTTACATGAAGGTTAAATTAAAAAGGTTCTGTGATGACGGGGGAAAGGTTCCTTGACACACAGGCAGATATGGAGTTCCTGGAAGTCCTAACCGAGGGACTGGAGCGCGTCCTATTGGTCAGAGGAGGAGGAAGTGAAGTCATCACCATCTACTCCTGATTGGTCGAGCAGAGCGAACCAGCAGCCTCTGAGCCCCAGGCAGGGGGGTGTGGCCAAATTGTCAGGCATCAAAACAGAATGTCATTGGCTGCAAAGTGGACAAACTCTGCCTACGTCTATTTTATTTTATTTTGTATTTTTTCGTAAAAAAGGCTCCCATTTCCACTCAAGCTAACCTTAAGGTTAAAATAATACCACATAATTCTTTTAATGAACCAAGTATGACAGTGTTCAGCTAAATACTTGAGAATGTGATTGTGTGTGTTTTAAAGCAGAATGTTGTGCTATAATGGAACTTGGAAGGGATGGTTTACTTAACATGGAGAGAATGTGGAATATTGCAGAACAAATTCAGTGTCCCCACTGACAAGAGACTTGGTTCACTTTGTGTGTTTTCTTTGGTTTCTATCTGTCTTTTTGAGGGAAAAGACAAAAGAAATTAGTCACTTATCTAGGTGACAAAGATAAGCCCAATAAAGTAAGTGTGTGTCCTGACTGAACCGATTCATGATACATGTGTGAATTACACAGTGTCTAGTGTCTGTTTACTTAAAAGCGTGGTTTTATACGAAGTGTCAAACAATAGAAACTTAAGTCCAATAAATCTACGGTTCTGTGTGTGTGACCTGGCCATGAATAAATGGTATTTTGCTTCACTTAAATGTTCATCTTTCTTATTTAGATTTAGAGATGTTCACAAGAAGAGCCAGAGTTGATTGATATGGCTTTGTGGGGGTTGCAGCCTAAGGAACCAGTTCTCAGTTGAACCAGTTCTCAGTTGAGCACGTGATGGAACTGGGTAAATCTGGCTGCATAACACCAAGTAAAGTGTTCCCTATATTCCCTTACTTCATTATTCTTGTCGCTGTACACCCAAACCTAACTGTTTTGCAACCTTGTGTGTGTGTGTGTGCAAGACAGCTGTTTTCTGGCTATAAATGAGTTTAATTTAGAGCCAATAGTAGTCCTTTTTAGTGTAATGTGCAAGGATACATTTCTGTTCTAATTGTCAACCTCGTTTTTGTTTGTAATGTACATAGCCTGAATGTAAAGTAAGATAGGTTTATCTTTTTTTTTATGACCGTATAAAAACAAAACAATGTAAATAAACCAGTTTTGAAAATAATAATTCAGACTTAATACTAGTGATTATTTCTTTTAGGTAGGCCTGTATTTATGTGGTAATCAGTCTTCAGCCAAATCAATTGTTTTTGCAACAAATATTACACAGTAATCTAACTACTGACACGTGACCGCAGAGGGCGCTGTTGTGATGGTTTCTAATGGGATATAATTACAGTATTACATTACAGTACATTTATGATAGGCTACATGTATTTGATAAGACAAAACAGTATTTGTCATTTGTATTTGATATGGATACTGCCTGGTGTCTATTTTTTAGTAATTAAAATGAAAATATATCAATATTGGCTATTTTAGGCAAACTACTGCAGCCTAAAATATAAAGACATTTAAAGTACATTGACCCACCAGAGCGCTGATCTATTTAGATAGGTCTAATAGGCTGCCTTTGCTTTTACATGCTTTTGTTTTATCACTAGCTACATTTACAGTATATTCCAGTGTAGGGCCAACACTGGCAAAACAGAAAGGGGCATAAGCCTACATTATATGGCATTTAAAGCTAGGCCTTTCATCCATTGATTTGAGCTAAATTCAAAATAAATTAATTTAATTTAATTGTATTAACATTCTACAACCCGTTTTTATTTAACAATAAAAACACTTAAACATGTTAGTGTTATTATATGTGTTAGTTTATCCTGATAGAAAGTTCTAGAAGTAAATGTTTCTACATCACTAGAAAGCTGCTGCAAGGCGGGAAAACACCAGGCTCGCGACACAGACCGTTGTAGATCAGCCAGAAAACAGACATGACGACATTTACAACCGATCTGTTTGACCTGAAACACGAGGATTTCTCACTATTATTGGGTAATATTCGGTATAAACCGACGTGTTAACGACCTATAAGAGTGCTACCGGTATATGCCGTGACTCGTGACACGTATTTATCTCAAATATTAGTTTTAATTGGTCATTCTCCAACTATTGAACTGCTGTACCTTATTAGCATTACGATACGGGTACGGTATCGGCGGTACTATTCGTCATTCATTTCGTAGATAGCAAATGTGATTCCCATTTAGGTAAAAGCAAAATGACTTCGATGCAGGTAAGAAACATGTTTTTGTTACTATAACGGTACCGTGTCATGTGTAATGTAGGGTACCGTACATACGGTACAGTGTCATGTCGAATGGTCAACTACGGTACCATACTGCTTGTAATGTAATGCTTCTTCAATAGCTATCACAATATAATGTGTACAGTGGCTACGACAATAAGCAAGATGTTAATTTATTATGAATAATGCCTTCTGCCATATCTTGTACACAAAAAGTAGCTCACATCACGTTTTTCTCCCATGATATGAGTGTCTGTCTATACGGTATCAAGGTACGATACATTTAGTTAGTTAGTTCGTTAGATTGTCATGGTAATGTGGATATCTGCCCATTATCTGAGAACCTCCATATTAGCCTGGTTACCAGACACAATATTCACTTTGTGAATATATAATCTCAGTGAAAAACAAATACTGATCTGAGAGCAATAATGAGATGGAGCCATTCTACCATAGGCTCACCTACTGTATATTAACCACAAGTATAAATGAACTGTAGCCTAATGAATGATTGTATTGCCACACTTAAATTCAAACATAACCTTAACCAGCTAAGCTGTTGAAAACCTCAACTTCACCCTGTATTGCCTACATGTGGGCAGGGAACAAGAAAATTAATTGTACCTACACACCCATAACCAATGATCTCTCCCTTTAGAAGTGCTTTTCTGTGATCCGGCGGTATTTCAGCGCCGAGCAGTGGAACAGCTTGGCCCTAGCAGAGAAGAAACGCTACCTGAGTATAAATGAAAACTACAAGTTCATGAAAGCAGCAGGTAATAAATAATGTATTGATATTAATCCACACTACATGGACATGATGTTGTTGTTGTGTTTGCCATATTGTTTTGGAACTATTATGTAGACATTACTACATAGTAATGTTCAAGGTCAAGGTTTGTGTTGTAAATAGAAGACCTCTAACATCAAGCAAGAAAGTCAGATACTTCAGATACAGACTAATACGGGTTTACGTGTTTGTGTCACATCTCTGACTGATGTCTGTCTGTCTGCTGGGCCTGTCTGTCTCTCTGTCTCAGGGCTGGGCTGCAAGACCCCAGCCTTCATGAGGAGAGTTGGGCGTGTCCGGGTGAGCAGCTCCCTACCTGAACACAGCGATTCAGAGGAAGATGAAGATGAAGAGTGGGGCTCTGGTCACCGTGGTACCACCAGCACATCAGGTAGAATGTTCTGGCACACTTATAAGCCTGATACTGTAGCTTTGTTTAATACCTCAGTCAGTAGGTAATCCTTGATTCAGTTGTTCTCAAAAACAATTTGGTTTGTGTACCTGTTTTTTTTTTAGACACTTTGAACAGTCTGCTGGAGGGGTGCATTTGTACATATTAGATAAAGAGTCCTGAATCTGGGTAGCCATTTTTGTAGTTCTAATTAATGGTTGCCACCAGAGAAGAGTTGAGCCAGGACCATTCAGTGGAAAAGCACTATAATGATTAACTAAACATGAATAACGATCCTGTTCATCTTGGCTTTTGTGACATTGATTAGGAGGACATTGACTGTGTTTGTATGTGTGTGTGTGTTTGTGTGTTAGACAACGTCACTGTTTACACCCGAGGCAGAAACCTAAGGAATGTTCCTCAAGTCAACTACAGAGAGCAAGAAGCTGACAGAGATGATGACTACTACTGTAAGTATACACATGTATCCACTACACAGTATCTATAGCCCCATTTTTAACACAGTATTATAAATACTTGGCTGTGCAACGCATTGTCGCGAATCTTCATGATATTTCAAAGAATTCTGAAGGAGTTTCGCTCATGATCTAGCCGTTGCGGGCCGCCATAAATGTATGTACATACCGGAAACACTGACTACACAGTATTTATAGCCCAGTTAATATCACTAACACAGCTCACAATAAGAGGGCATAAAGATAATAAGATTAAGATAATAAATAAAATAAAGTAGCCTAAAAATGCCTCAAAAATAGCATGGTTCCAAAATATCTAATGATATCTCATTGATCATTGAAAATGTTATGATATTCACGGGTACAAGCGGACGAAATTGTTTTTCTCAGGAGGGTGACTGGCTTCTCCCTTAGAGATGGGGTGAGAAGCTCAGCTATCCGTGAGGAACTCGGAGTAGAGCCGCTACTCCTTTGCGTCAAAAGGAGCCTGTTGAGGTGGTACGGGCATCTGGTAAGGCTCCCTGGGCGTCTCCCTTGGGAGGTGTTCCAGGCACGTCCAGCTGGAAGGAGGCCTTGGGGAAGACCCAGGACTAGGTGGAGAGATTATATCTTCTCACTGTCCTGTGAACGCCTCGGGATCCCCCAGTCAGAGCTTTCTAATGTGGATTCGGGAAAGGGAGGTTTGGGGTCCCCTGCTGGAGCTGCTGCCCCCACGACCTGACTCTGGATAAGCGGATGAAGATGGCGATGATATTCCTTAAATTACGATGACGGCTTGCCATTAAATTGACAGAGAAAATTGACTTAAAAATATGGACTTATATCTTTGGTTATTACTGTAATAACATTTTCTCATGAGAGTCAATGTTCTGCTGTTCATGGATTGTTTTAAGATGACCTTGTGACCCCTGTATATTTGCTTTGATGGGCATCAAATCAACACTATTTGTATATACTCTACTCTATACTGTTTCCAATATTTATTAGCACCCTAACCATCCTAGATTGGTGGTCCCTTCCCATGGTTTATTCTCTTTTTACCCATGTGGTTTTACAGAGGTTTCTCCTTACCTGGGCGGAGGAGCAGGCTAACGGGTGAAAATTGGGGTTGTAAAGCCCTTTGAGACTGTAATGACATTAAGGGCCATAAATATAATTGACTTGACATTATGATGTGTGCTGAGCAGAAACCTCTCTCTCTCTCTCTCTCTTTCTCTTTCTCTTTCTCTCTCTTTCTCTCTCTCTCTCTCTCTCTCTCCCTCTCTCTCTCTCTCTCTCTCTCTCTCCCTCTCTCTCTCTCCAGACTGTGATGAGTGCAAATCGTTCTTCCTGGAGGCGTGTGAGGAACATGGCCCTCCCGTCTGCATCACCAATCATCCTGTTCCTCTAGGAGAGACTGACAGGGCCAGGAAAACCCTTCCTGCACGATTTATAGTAAAGAAACCTACAGCCAGATTCATAGACATGGATTAAGCCTGAGATAAAAAGCTAAAAGAAGTTGTTACGCTAGCACTAAGTTTAATTAAACTCCAACTCCTTATAGGCAAGTCTGTTCACTCAGCAGCCATGTTTCTAACTTTCTAACATAAATATCTTAAGTGGCTATATCATTTATTTTGTTTAGTCCATGTCTGAGAAACTGGCCCATAGATATCTACCAGTAACACAGATCAGTATATCACCAGCAATGTCAGATATACCAGTAAAACACCAGTCACAGGTAGATCAGTATATCACCAGTAATGTCAGATATACCAGTAAAACACCAGTAACAGGTAGATCAGTATATCACCAGTAATATCAGATATACCAGTAAAACACTGTAACAGGTAGACCAGTATATCACCAGTAATGTCATATATACCAGTAAAACACCAGCCACAGATAGATCAGTATATCACCAGTAATGTCAGATATACCAGTAAAACACCAGGAACAGGTAGATCAGTATATCACCAGTAATGTCAGATATACCAGTAAAACACCAGTAACAAGTAGGTCAGTATATACTGTGTTTGCACCTCCAGATAAAAAAGTCCACAATACCAGGAGCAGGACTTGGTGTTTTCTACTGTGGGGAGGCAGAGCTCCCAGCTAGACTTCACTACGGCCCCTATGAGGGGGAGAAGATGGAGGAGGAGGAGGCTGTTAAAAGTGGCTACTCCTGGGAGGTGAGGGAGCCTCATTCTGTTCTCATAAGGAACAGTGTATTTTGTCTGTGTTCTATATTCAAGCAGTGGATATACAGCACTTTACCCTTAACCAGGATTAGCACTTTACCCTTAACCAGGATTAGCACTTTACCCTTAACCATAATAAACCTTAACCATGATTAGCACTTTACCCTTAACCAGGATTAGCAGTTTACCCTTAACCAGGATTAGCACTTTATCCTTAACCACGCACGACCTTCCAAAACCATCTGAAAACACTGAGATTAATGATGTCCTTGTTTAGATATACAAGAGGAAACACCACAACGACTATATTGACGCCAAGAGAGAGACCCATTCCAACTGGATGAGGTGAGAATGACGTTAATTAGATTAGGTTGGG